>VZQC01012519.1:544566-568650 GCA_009823505.1 Rhizomys pruinosus
CTGTCCTGGAACTCACTCTGTAGACCAGGCTGGCCTTGAACTCATAAAGATCTGCCTGCCTCTACCTCCCGAGTGCTAGGATTAAAGGCATGTGCCTCCTTGCCCGGATTTTTTTTTTTTTTTTTGGTCTACCTTTTGGCTTTTCAATCACCAGTTCCATCCACTCGAGGACAAAGTCAGGTCTTGCTAGACCAGGCTTCCCTTTTTGAAGCATGAGCAGACTTTCCTCTTTATTGACAGGACACTGGCTGAAGTCCCATTAGTGGGTCTCCAAGACCTCCCTGCACAGGAAGACTGGTGACTCACATTTGCAGGACATTTCAAGAGATCCCCCCATGCATAGACCCCTGGGACTTAGATGACCTCTGGGGGCAAGGAACAAAGTTATTCCTTAAGACCCTCAGCCAAATTGGTATGGGCATTAAGTATGATCATTAAGCATCCAGAAAGGCTAAGTTACACCAGCCTGATACTTTTAACTACTTTATAATATTTTAGAAAATGATTGGACAACAGCTCAAGCAGCCTTGTATAAGAAATAAGAAGCACTCCCATAAAATAAATACTGTGGTTAGACATAATGTCATGACAAACTAGTTTTTTCTGAATTCCTTTGATCTTATATTACTCTAAAGTATGCATACATATCCTTCATCCATATACCAAAACTTCCTAACTCTGAAAATAAATGGTAGCTTAGTTCTAGAACCTGTTAAGGGATTCACAATATGAGAGCACAGTTGTTTTCACACATTAACATTGCTCAGTTTGCCTTACAACTAGGTAATTGGCACTAGCATCCACAGATGAGGGATACCATTCGTCTTTTGTTTTTCTGGGACTGTGTTACTTCACTTAACATGATATCTTCTATCTCCATCCATTTACCTGCAAAGTTCACAATGTCATCTTTTTAAATTTTTATTTATTTTTTTTATGTGTATGAATGCACTGTCTGCATGTAGGCTGGTGCACCCATGTGGTGCAGTGCCGTGGAGTTCAGAAGAGGGTGTGGGATTCCCCTGGAACTGGAGTTCAAGATGGTTTTTAGCTGCCATGTGGGTGCTGGGAATTGAATCCGGGTCCTCTGCAAGAGCAGTTGGCACTCTTAACTACTGAGCCATCTCTCCAGCCCCTTAATTATTTATTTATTCATTTAATGTATATTTTTTGTACAAGATTATGTTACTAATCAAATCTAGATCCATGTCTCCCTCCCTACCCTCACCCCACCAGAGCTCATGCATTCTGCCAGACATGTTTTTCATCTTTTTCTCAGTCTTTCTCAAAACTCTCGATGTGGAAGTTGACTGTTTTGAGCAGAAGTACACCGTTTCAGTCAGTTCTGTGATGCAGTCTTTTCTGTTGTTGTTCTTTCCAATGTGCATCACTCCCAACTACTTGGACAAAAGCTCAAGGGGCCATGCACAAGAAATACTTAAAACTAGGCAATTGGCGCTAGCATCCACAGATGAGGGATACCATTCATCGTTTATTTTTCTGGGACTGTGTTACTTCACTTAACATAATATCTTCTAGTTCCATCCATTTACCTGCAAAGTTCATGATGTCATCTTTCTTTACTGCTGCATAGAACTCCATTGTGTAGATATACCACATTTTCTCTATCCACTCGTCAGTTGAGGGGCACTTGGGTTGGCTCCAGCTCCTTGATATTGTGAACAAAGCTGCAATAAACATGGATGTGCATGTATCTCTGTGGTAAGATGAGTCTTGTGGGTATATACCCAGGACTGGTATGACTGGGTCAGGTGGCAAGCTCCTTTTGAGTCTTCCAAGGTATATCATATCATTCAGTTCAGATGTCTCTCTGTTTATTCTTTGTCTGGTTGACCTGTTCAAAGGGCTCAGTGGGGTTTTGAAGTCCCCTACTCTGAGTGTACTGGGGTTAATCTGTGCCTTGAGGTCCTGGAGAATTGTCTTTATAAAGTTCGATGATTGTGAAATCTTCATGGTCAATTGTTCCTTTGATAAAGATGTAATGGCCCTCTTTGTCTCTTCTCATTTCTTTTACTTTGAAGTTTATTTTGTCTGATATTAAAATAGCAACACCTGCTTTCTTTTTGGCACCATTTGCTTGGAATATTTTTTTTCCATCCTTTCACCTTAAGTTGGTGCTTATCCTTGAGAGTGAGATGGGTTTCTTGTAGACAGATATAGATGGGTTCTGTTTCCTAATCCAGTCTCCCAGTCTATGTCTTTTGATTGGGGAGTTTGGTCCATTAATATTTAAGGTTATAACTGAAAGATGTGTGTTACTTCCTTTCACCTTATTATCCATTTGCATTTTTGGTCTAGGTTTTTACTTCTGCAGTTACGCTTTTATTAATTTCTCTTTCTAAGTGCCTGGGGATGGTTGCTCCTTTCTTCTCTCCTTTGAATTGCTTCAAGTATTTTCTGAAGGGTTGATTTTCTGGACATGTATTCTATCATATTGTTTATGTCATGGAAGATTTTTCTCTCTCCTTCAACTATAATTGACATTTTTGCTGGGTGTAGTAACCTGGGTTGGCATCTATACTCCTTTAATACTGGGAATGCTTTGTTCCACGTTCTTCTTGCTTTCATAGTTTGCACTGAGAAGTCAGTTGTAATTCTGATGGGTTTCCCCTTATATGTATGTAACTTGTTTTTCTCTTGTGGCTTTCAGAATTTTGTCTTGGTTTTGGGAGTCTAGCATTTTTATTATTATTAATTTTTTTTGGTCTTTTCGAGACAGGGTCTCCCTGTAGCCCCAGCTGTCCTGGAACTCACTCTGTAGACCAGGCTGGCCTTGAACTCACAAAGATCTGCCTGCCTCTACCTCCCAAGTGCTAGAATCAAAGGCCACCCCCAGGGGGATCCTACTGTAGGAAACTCCCAGAGGGTTGGTAGAGCTTGGTGTGGAATTATCCTGCACCTTTCCCATGTTGTCCCTTCATCGTGTCCTTGGCATGTGGGTTTCTCTTTGCCTGTATTCCAATGCGAATTGCAAACGTCTCTTCACTGTGTTGAAGGCTTGCTTTGCTTGCCTCGTTCAGATGCCTTTGGGTTTTTTGTTTGTTTCTTTGTTTTGTTTTTCTCCTTGTTTATGGAGTGTTGACTTGTCTAGGTTTTAGGCTTTCAATTTTGTTTATATATTGGGAGTCTAACTCACTCTTCCCTTTCTGTTCTGAAGGTTCTCCAAAGAATCCAATTGGATACTCCCTCAGCAATTTCAGTTGGTGGAAGGGGGGAGGGGATATGCCTCACTTAGCTGGCACCCCAGCACTCTGTGCTTCAGGTGGTCCTGAGAAATCCCAGATGTAGGCTCTGTGCACTCAAGTCTCACAGGGGCAACAGGCCCACCTTTTATACCAGCTAGCAGGGCAACTCTGCCCCCACAGCCATACAATGATTTAATTATCCAACAAACCAATGAAACAATTATCCAACAATCCAGTGATAGAATTATCCAACAATCGACCCGGCTGAAGCACTGGGCTCCTACTTGTGCTTCAGGTGGTCCTGGGAAATCCCCGATCTAAGCTCTGTGTGCTCCATATTGAAGTATTTCTTAAGATTTATTTGTGTGTGTGTGTGCGTGTGTGTGTGTGTGTGCAAGAGAGACAGAGACAGAGGGAGAGACACAGAGAGACTTGTAGAGACTTGGGCACAGGTACCTAGAGGCCTGAAGTGGGTGTGGGATCACCTGAGGCTAGGTTACAGATTGTTGTAGAGCTGGAGTTAGAGGTGGTTGTAAGCCACCCAACATCGGTGCTGGGAACCAAACCCAGGTCTTCTGGAAAAGTAATAAACTGAGCCATCAATCTAGTCCTGACATCTTCCTGAAAATCATGTATCGATTTATTAATATTGTGGCTGGGGAGGGTACACATACTATGGTGTGCGTGTGGTGGACAGTTTGTGGAGTCAGTTCTTGCCTTCCACTTCTACATGTGTTCCAGGCTTGAACTCAAGTCCTCAGGTTTGTGTGGCAAGTGCCTTTGTCCACTGAGTCATCTTATCAGTCCACACTGAAGTCCTTGATACTCGTGGAAATGGCATTTGTGAATGGTGTGCGGCAGTGGCTCTCTTTCGCTCTGCTCTACGTGAATACCCAGCTTCCCCAGCACCATAAGTTGAAGTGTGTCCTTTCCTCACAATGTTGTTCTTTACCAAAGATCAATTGGCAGCCAGGCATGGTGGTACAAGCCTGTAACTCCCAGGCTTGGGGACTGGAAGCAAGAGGATCAAGAGTTCACAGCAAATTTATAGCCAGCAGGGGCTACATGAGAGCCAGTCTAAAAAAGCCAAATACCAGGGGCTCAGCAGTTAAGAGCACTGGCTGTTCTTGCAGAGGACCTGGGTTCAATTCCCGGTACCCCCATGGTGGCTACCAACTGTCTGTAACTCCAGTCCATGGGGATCTGACACCTTCTTCTGACCTTCTCAGACATTGGATGACACAGGTGCAGTTGTTATACACATGCAGGCAATATACATAAAATAAAGATTTTTTTTTTTTTGTCTTTTCGAGACAGGGTCTCCCTATAGCCTCAGCTGTCCTGGAACTCACTCTGTAGACCAAGCTGGCCTTGAACTCACAAAGATCTGCCTGCCTCTGCCTCCCAAGATATTTTTATTTTTGTATGTATATGAATGTACTGTCTGCATGTAGGTTTGTGCACCTGTGTCGTGCAATGCCACGGAGGTCAGAAGAGGGTCTCAGATTCCCCTGGAACTGAAGTTCTCCTGGAATTGGAGTTACAGATGGTTCTTAGCTGCCATGTGGGTGCTGGGGATCAAACCCGGGTGCAAGAGCAGTCGGTGCTCTTAACCACTAGGCTAACTTTCCAGCCCAAAGATAATTTTTTTTAGATTTTTGTTTAATGTGTATGAATGTGCTGTCTGCATGTAGGTTTGTGCACCCATGTTGTGCAATGCCACAGAGGTCAGAAGAGGGTGTCGGATTCCCCTGAAACTGGAGTTAAAGACAGTTCTCAGCCGCCATGTGGGTGCTGGGAATAGAACCCGGGTTCTCTGCAAGAGCAGTCGGCACTCTTAACTGCTAGGCCATCTCTCCAGCCCCGATAATATTTTTTTTTAAAGCAGAAACCAAACAACCACAGAAGATCAACTGGTCATACATGTGTGAGCTTACTCCTTAATCTCTCTTTTGTTCTGTTCTTTTTTATTTTATTTTATTTTGTATGTGTATGAGTGTACTGTCTGCATGTAGGTCTGTGCACCCGTGTCGTGCAATGCCGTGGAGGTCAGAAGAGGGTGTTGGATTCCCCTGGAACTGGAGTTCTCCTGGAATTGGAGTTTCAGACGGTTCTCGGCTGCCATGTGGGTGCTGGGGATCGAACCCGGGTCCTCTGTAAGAGCGGTCGGCACTCTTAACCACTAGGCCATCTCTCCAGCCCCTTTTGTTCTGTTCTTACATTAGCACCATCGTGGATGAAAGACATTATGCAATATGAAATAAGTCAGTCACAGGGGAACAAATCCTGTATAAATTCAGTTTATATAATAAGATACCAGAGAGATCACGAGATCTCGCCCAAGACCTACTGAGCGCAGGTAGGGTGGTAGGAATGGTGCTTCAGCAAGCCGGTTGTTGTTTGATTAACCTATATGGATCTAGTTGTTTTGGCTTAATTGGCTTTGGTGGTTGTGGGGGCGGAGTTATCCTCCAGCTGGTATCAAGGTGGGGTTGTGTGAATCTTGGAGATCGGAGATCTCCCAAGACCTCTGAAGCGCAGGTACCAAGGGGAGGGCTAGAGCACTCCACAACCACAACACACCAACACACCACATACCACCCTACACCCCACACCCCACACCCACACACACAAAAAAAAAAAAAAAGGATCTGAAGGAGGCAAGCAAAACTATCCGTTAATATAGTGAAAAGTCATTTGTTTTGAACCACAAAAGGGAAATCCGTATGCCAGGGACACGACAAAGAGAAATCATGGGAAAGATGCAGGATAGTTCCACAACAAGCTCTACCAACGTTGTGGAAGATTCCTACAGTGGGATGCCCCTGGGGATGGCCCAAGACACAGCATATCAGAAGTAAATTTGTGAATATATTTAAAGAAGTACAAAATTATAAAGAGGAAATCAAAGAAATTAACGAAGAGAATGAAGAACTCAGAAGGCCTCTAGAGAGAGAGAATGAAAACTCGGAAGGCAAGTTTAGAAAGACACTAAAAGATACCATGTTTGAAAAAGATACAGGAACCAACGCAGTGAAGCAAAGGCTACAAGGAGAGTTGAGAAGCTCAGGAAAGTGGAAATACTAAAGAAATCAGAAGAAGGAATGAAAAAGGAAATCAAACACGTCCATTCAATCAAGAGGAAAGGAATGGAAAAAGCCTCAGAAGCAGCATTGGAGGAGCAGAACAAAGAATATCAGACCCTGGAAGATAACACAGAACAACTAAAACCTCAAGGAAGTTATAAAAAATTTAAAATACACAAATGGAACAACCAGGAAATATAAGACACTAATGGAAAGATCAAACCTCCCATCATAGGAATAGAGGAAGGAGAGAATCCCAGGAGAAATGCTATTGATCGATCTTCAACAGAATATAGATGAAATTTTCCCCAAACAAAAAAAGCAAACCATTACATCCGAAGCACATAGGGCTCCAAACAGACAAGATCAAGAAAGAAACTCTCCCCACCACATCATAGTTAAAATGCTAGACACTCCCAAAAAAGACAAAATCCTTAATAGCGCAAGGGAAAAACAAGTGATCTATAAGGGGAAACCTATCAGAATTACAAATGACTTCTCAGTGCAAACTATGAAGCATTCAGTGTTAAAGGACAATAGATGTCAACCCAGGTTACTATACCAGCAAAAATGTTGATTATAAGGTTAAGGAAGAGAAAAACTTTCCATGAATAAACAAGATGAAAGAATTCATGTCCGGAAAACGAACCCTTCAGAGAATACTTGAAGCAACTTCAAAGGACAAACGAAGGAGCACATCCCATAGGCACTAAAGAAAGAGAAATCAATAAAAGGCACATAACTGCAGCAGCAAAAACCCTAAACAAAACTGCAAATGGATAATAAGGCAAAAGGAAGCAACCAAACCATCCAGTCCTAACCTTAAATATTAATGGAAGCTAAAATTCCCCATCAAAAGATGAGACTGGGAGGATTGGATTTAGGAAACAGAATCCCTACAATATGCTGATGGGACAAGCTGAGTTATATGAGGTTGCGATTCTAAGCAAATGGTACCTCCTTGGCCACTCCCATGGGGTGGGGTGTAGTGCCAAAATGAAGTCACGATGGATATTAAGCAAGACATGGTTGGAACTATATCTCTCCTCTGGCATTTGAACTTTCAACCTGCGTACGTGGTCGTGACTTTCGCTGCGCGGTGCTTTCTACATGGGTTTGTCCTAAGGATTAGTGGCCACAATCCAGTTTTCGGCAAACAACAATTGTGCGGTCTGACATGGGGCCAGAAGGAAACCTTAAAACTTAGGTATGCATAACCTAAATTTGTCCTTATTTCTCCTCTTTCTCCTTATGTCTATCTGTTGTGGTGGGGCCATCTTTCCTGCTGGTTTCGGTGGATGGAACAGTAGTCTGAGGGCATGTGGCTTTATACACGTGGAGAGCAGCCTGTCTCTGATTTGTTTCAGAGGGAGCACCAGTGCCTTCCAGGCATGTGCCTCCTGGAATGGTCACTCCTGCAGACTATAAAAGCCAGTGACCTCAAGGCTTAATTTAATATTAAGCCTTAGCAGTTATGCTTGGCCTTAAAAACAATTTTTTCATAATTCCTAGGTTTCAAAAACTTTCTGGTTTTAAAATCCACTCCCCAAAGAAAGACTGTGAGAACCAGACCTCCTCAGTTCGGCTTCCAATATTACCTTGTTCATAATTAATTTTCTCCTGGTAGCTTTTCTCAACCTGAGCACACTTCTTTCTGTTGCAAATTAAGGCCTTTCACGGAAACTGCCCTCTTCCAAGAGCATCCTCTTCCAAATAAATTCAAGCCTTGGCCATTTTTCTCTTAAGTTTTGTATAAAAATCTGTTTTTAGATAAAATTGTATTGCTCTCCTTGTCTTCTCATGGGTTTTTTCTATATCTAACTCTTCTTATCTAAACTGCCAGCTATTTGTAGATCCAAGGTTGGAATTTAGCTAACAGTTATTCAAATCCATTTCAGCATGCTTAACTTAACATGTAATATTCTTACTTAACCCCCGGGTACTATAGATATGGTGATTTATTTTATCTGCTCCTTTTAAAAATGTTGTTTCACCTTAAAAATCTCCTCACAGAATTCTTGATCAAACGTGGTCTGAGCTCTGGCCTGGCGCATAAAGCCTGCTGCTGTGCATGCAAACACAGCTTGCAGACTCACATGGTATCTAAATCATTCCCACTAAATTTTGAATTTTGGTAACATCCTTTTGACTTCAGCATTTTGGAAACAAGAAATAGATGGATTTCTAGGAAAATTTACAGGCTTGGAGTTCTAACAAAACAAATTTGTTCTGATAAATTGTCTTTTTAAAAGGACCATTGGTAAAAGTCTCTTTAACAACGTAAATTGATATTTTGGTTTCAATTTAAATGAGAAATTTTTGCATAAGCTGTTTGATGTTTCTTTTTTTTTTTATTTAATTTTTTTTTAATTATTATACTTTATTGTTTATGTGGTATGGAATGTACTGTCTTGCATGCAGGTCTGTGCACCCGTGTCGTGCAATGCCGCGGAGGTCAGAAGAGGGTGTCGGATTCCCCTGGAACTGGAGTTCTCCTGGAATTGGAGTTACAGACGGTTCTTAGCCGCCATGTGGGTGCTGGGGATCGAACCCGGGTCCTCTGCAAGAGCGTCGGTGCTCTTAACCGCTAGGCTATCTCTCCAGCCCCTGTTTTGTGTTTCTTTAAGCCCATCTGCAAGCTGTGTGTATGTGTGAGTGAATGTGAGTTCCCGCTTTTAATTCATTATAATCCTACAGGTTTAAATCTAATTAGAAACTGACTAAAAACAAAATAGATTCAATTCATAGAAAATGTTTGTTTTACACCCCTTAGTGTTAACAATTTTTAATTGGGTTTATAGTATATGCATATTATTCAGTTTAATGATAGATTGTTGTTAATTATTAGTAGTAATTGTTATTAATGGTTATAGTTATTGTTATTGAATATAATTATTAATAATTGATAAAATTCAGTCTAATGGTAAATTGTTCTTGGCTATTATTATTGACATTTATTATTCATAATTAATGATCACTGTGACTAATAATGGTTAATAATTATTATTAATAATTAATAATGGTTATAATTGTTGTGATTGTGGATAATTATTATTCCAAAGTCCTTAATAGCAAGACAAGATGGAGCATTCCAAGACTACAAACAACTTCGGCCTGTCTACTTTTGGGAATCCTCAATCTTTAGATTTGTAAATAGCATAAGGACAGTTAGGCTTAGCAGAGGGACAGCTTAGGAGTAATTAACCAGAAGGGACAGGATAGGGAAAGAATAGTAAACTTTAGGTATAGTTCATTGAAGGCAAGTGGTTGCAAATGGGCCTAAGAGGTGGCATGGATCTCAGCTGTTTCATGCATTACTAGGACATTTATTCTAATTATGTAAAAATAACCCTATAACAAATTATAAAAATTTCATGTTTTTCATTGGACATCAAACAATATGGCTTTCTTCTCTTACAGGTCAACCTAACAAATCTTTCTTATGAATGTATGTGTGTATGTATGAATGTGCATGTACACATGTGTATGGTTGTACTTGTGTTCTAAGTATATTTCAATGTTAACAGCCCTGATACCAGTAAAAGCATTGCCTCTGAATTGGAACGTGGCCCTTCCTTCTCAAGACACAAATTTATATTAAACAGCCAAAACATAATTCAATTTCAACAAAGGTTATGGGTTATTAAATTTTTTAAAATAATGGATCTACACTGCCACCTACTGGTTACGCTCTTTCAACATCTAAAACAAAGATGCAACCAGGTTTTCATTGTATTAAAGTGTTAATACGTTTTTGGGTATTTGGGGATAAAAAATAAAAGGTATAAAAATTTAAAAATTTAAAAAATAAAAGAAAATTGAATTCTGATTAACATCATTGCGGAATTCGCGGCCGCCATTTTTCTTTTTAAAATTTTTGCGTTCATGCAGGCTAAGCCTGCATTTTGTTCAGATGACCAGTGGGTAGCTGGTGTTGTGGGTGACCAGTTGGTTTGGAAAAAGGCTCCCTTTGCAGACCACCAACCTGGGAAGCTGGTGTGAAATTCCTGTCCTGGGCTTGGGCAGGTGGAAAGTCTCGGCCAAGAGTGGGAAACGTGTCTCGTTGTCCCAGGCTAAGGACCCGAGTAGGAAGTTACCTCTCCGGTCAGGTCACAGAAGTGACTGACTGACCTCTACACAATGAGGCCGGTTCCCCACAATGTCCACAAAGTGGGCACTGTGTGTCCCCTCCCCTTAGCAGGACCGTGTTGCACCTGTTCGTGACAAAGGAAGCTTCCTAGAAGATCCCACAAAAAAAAAAAAAAAAAAACGAAAAAATCAGAGGGTAAAAGATGGTAACAATTTCTCGTGGGGCATATCTAGCCAGTCTCTAATTAACTGATGGGCATAAGAACTGTAAAAACAAAATTCTATTCAGAGCTAGATATTGTTAAATCTTTAAAGCAGGTTTTTCATGCCAGGCTGGAGAAGGCCAAGAACTTGTAGGAAGATGGTTATTAAAATCCACTTTGCAAGGTTTGCAGTTAAAAATGGTAATAAATTTGAATTAATTGGGAATATAAAATTTAATTGATTTTAATTCATACTCTGTATTGACTTTCCAACAATAAACTTTGGGGTTAAGGTACAAATGGTCTCTATATTTTTTGTGTTATACAGTATCACTTGTAACATTTTTCCTTTAACTGTAGGACAATTTAAAGAAAATAAGCTTAAATTCACTTCCCAAATAGTAGCATACAGTCAATGAAAAATTTTGAGTATTTGATGATGAAAAATTACCCTGGTTTCTGTTTATGGTTATGTTGTAATACAACTTAGGCCAATCTATAATCAAACATAAAATTTTAAAAAAAAAAAAAGAGGGAGGTGGTATATTATTCCTTCTGTATCTTCCAAACTTCATTTTGATAAATTTTAATTTTGAGGTCTTTTTTTTTTTTTTTTTTTTTTGGTATTTTCGAGACAGGGTCTCCCTGTACGCCCAACTGGTCAGTGGAACTCACTCTGTAAGACAGCAGCCTTGAACTCACAAAAGATCCCCTTGCCTCTGCTCCCAGTGCTAGGATTAAGGCGTGCGCCACACGCCCGGCTAATTTTGAGGTCTTGAAACTAGCAATGGGAGAAGATTTGTATGTTTCCACAGGTAACCAATTAATGCTGAAAACGTACAACTTTGTGCTGTGCATGATGGACTGGGAAATGCCAGAGAGAGGCTGACCATCTGAACATTAAAGAAAAAGGAACTTCAGATTGCCTGAGTTACAGACACTGAGCATTCTCTGAATTCTATTTGGGATAACTGTTTATAATGTGCTTAATGAAGTTTTACCTTCCAGATACTGAGAAACCTATCTCTTCCCTTTTATAGGAAACAGAAAAACATGATGGTAATGATCATTCCTAACTGTAAATTAGAGCCAAATATAATAGTAAAGTCTTTATAAGCTGTGTAATTAAGCAAAATATATTAATACAGGAGAGCTCTGATATCAGCAATGGATTATTCTGCCAAGGAGATGTTGGCTAGGGGATCCAAGCCCCCAAAATTATAAAGGCCTTTTGCCTATAAAAATGGGATATCTGCAAGGAGAAAGGCAGTAAGTCCCTGCTGTCGAAGACCTGGTGATGAAAAATGTTTTGAGACGTCACGCTAATGTACAGTTGGCCTCTGAAATGCCAGAGAGCGTTATCAAAGGCCACTAAAGCAATAAAGCAAAATATTGGTCTACTTGAGTCAAGCAAGACTCCTCTGTCTGTATCAGCTACACCTCAACTGCCTGGAGATACTGTGCAACAGTGGCAGCCATGTGTCTATATATATCCCAAATCTAATTGGCTATTAGCTCTCTCCTTGGAGGAATAATTCATGGCTGATGCCATAAGCTTACATCCCCTAGTGATTAGGAGATGTTATTAGCCACAGTAAGAACTTGTCATCTTTTAAGGAGAAACCATGGTTTGTAGATTAGCATACCATCCAAACATCCTTGTCTATGCTCACAGCTTAGTTTGCCATAATAGTACTGTTTAAATGCCTGTTTAAATGCCCGTGCATCTAATTGCTTGTGCTTTGTTAGTAGGATTAAAATGATACCCTGGATAAGCTGTCAACCCATAAAGGGAAACAACCTGAACAGACTAGAGTCTAAAAGGACATCTCCAGAGAAAATAGACTACTTTGCTTCTCACCCACTTGTACCCCTTTCCCAAAGCCTAGGGAACAAATTGTGGAAGAGGAGGCATGGTAGAATGTAAGGGCTGTGGAGAGATTGGGGTGAATCGTGAGACTACAGCAATATAGACTGGACTCTTATTTTATCAACATGCTTGTGCATACAAGCTTCTCCAATTGGACTATGGGAACCTTGAGTTGTTTCGAAATTTGGACATAGATACTTACTAATTGGTGTTACATGAATGTTACTTACATTCATTGCTTATGCTTGACAATCAGCTTACTTCATGGTTGGGATTTTGGATATTAATTGGCCTTTGTGTGAAAATAAAGTTTCAGGTCTGACCTGTCTCCCACTGCCTAGCACTCAAAACAGGCTTGAGCAGCTGGCTATTTAAAACCCAGGTTTGGGGCTGGAGAGATGGCCTAGCGGTTAAGAGCACTGACTGCTCTTACAGAGGACCCGGGTTTGATCCCCAGCACCCACATGGTGGCCGAGAACCGTCTGAAACTCCAATTCCAGGAGAACTCCAGCTCCAGGGGAATCCGAGACCCTCTTCTGACCTCCGTGGCATTGCACGACATGGGTGCACAAACCTACATGCAGACAGTACATTTATTCACATACAAAAATAAAATTAAATTAAAAACAAAACAAAAAACAAAAAACAAAACCCAGGTTCCTTTGGGTTGTTAGCCTCACCCAAGGGCTCCCCTGCCTTTCAGAAAAATTAAAAGATAAAATTAAAAGGGTGAGATGTGGGAAAGCTTAGTTAGATGTCTTGGATTCTAAGCCAATGGTACCTCCCTGGCCACACCCATGGAATGGGGTGTAGTGATGAATTGAGTCATGATGGATATTTTTTTTTACACTTGTCCAAGTTAAAAGAGGACCCCAAATGGTTACATTATACAAGCTGTGAGGTTTTTAAACTTGTGACAAGGGACAGAGGGGAAATTCTACTCATTGCAAGGAAACCCTCACTTAAACTTCAGAGAGCCACAAGCACTTAAAACCCATAAACCTTCAGCTGGTCGTCCTTAGCCAGTCCAATCTCTATCAGGAACTGGCATATATGTTCTTGCGCTGGTCACTCTGTAGCTGAATTACTTCTCCATATTCTGGGTGCTCAATTACAGACAAATTTCTTCTTAAACGCCTTCACTAGTTTCTTTTTATTGTAATCATCAGCGATCCCTTGGACAGTAGTAAGGGTCTTCCTGCCGTTTCTCTGTTGAATTCTTATATGGAAATAATCCTCAGTGCCAGCAGGAAGCAGGTCATCACCCTTACTTGCATCAGCAAAGGGGTCGAAAGAGTGGAGGTTCTGGATAGCGGATATACGATATGATTCCTCTTCCTCGATGGAAACGGCCTGCGGAAGGCGGCTGCGGGAGAAGTCAGGAGGGGGATGGGGGTGCCGACGAAGACGGGACACGGAGCGTCGGGAAGCGAGGGGGCTCCAGGAGGAGGCAGTGGCTCAGTGACTGGGGCCATGATGGATATTTAAGCAGACATGTTGGAATAAAATCTCTCTCCGCATTTGAACCTCAACCTGCGTACACGTGGTGTGCTTTCCTGCGTGGGCTTTCTACATGGGTCGTCCTAGGATTAAGTGGGCCCCGCCACAAATCCCGGTGGCGAAACCACAATGCTGCCTACAAGAAACACATCTTACCTTCAAGGACAGGCACCACCTTAAAGTGAAAGGATGGAAAAAAAATATTCCAATCAAATGGTACCAAAAGAGAGCAGGTGTTGCTATTTTATTATCAGACAAAATAGACTTCAAAATAAAAGAAATCAGAAGAGACATAGAAGGCCATTACATTTTTATCAAAGAAACTATTCACCAAGAAGATTTCACAATTATGAATATATATGCACCAAACTTTATAAAGACAATTCTCCAGGACCACAAGTCACACACTAACTCAGTACACTCATAGTAGGGGACTTCAATACCCCACTGGGCCCTTTGGACAGGTCAACAGGACAAAGAATAAACAGAGAGACATCTGAACTGAATGATATGATACAACAAATGGACCTCAAAGACCTCTATCAAATATTCCACCCTAATACCAGAGAATACAGTTTCTACACAGCACCCCACGGAACATTCTCCAAAATCGACCACATACTGGGACACAGAAGAAACCTCCACAAATACAAAAAGACTGAAATAATTTCATGCATTCTATCAGACCACAGTGCAATAAAGCTCAACATCAACACCAGGATAAGCCTTACTACCTACAAGAACACATGGAGACTAAACAACACACTCTTGAATAATGAATGGGTCAAGGAAGAGATAAAGAAAGAAATAAAAGCATTCCTGGAACTGAATGACAATGACAATACAACACAACAAAACCTATGGGATACCTTAAAAGCAGTCCTAAGAGGGAAATTTATAGCCCTGGGTGCCTACATTAGAAAAACAGAAAGAGCACAAGTGAATGATCTAACACTACAGCTAAAAGCACTTGAGAGGCAACAACAGATGAACCCTAAACGCAACAGACAGGAAGAAATAACAAAAATCAGAGCAGAAATCAATGAAATAGAAACAAAGAAAACAATACAAAAAATCAATGAAGCCAAAAGTTGGTTCTTTGAAAGAATAAACAAGATAGACAGACCTCTAGCCCAGTTAACAAAAAGAAAGAAGGAACAACTCCAAATCAATACAATCTGTGATGAAAAGGGAAATATCACAACGGACAAGGAAAAGATCAAGAAAATTATATGGGAATATTACAAGAACCTATATTCTACCAAGTTTGAAAATCTAGAAGAAATGGATGAATATCTGAAATCTTGGGAATCACCAAAGCTTGGCCAAGAGGAGACCAGCAGCTTAAACAGACCCATAACATATGAAGAAATAGAGGATGTAGTAAGAAGCCTCCCAACTAAAAAAAGCCCAGGCCCAGACGGTTTCACAGCAGAATTCTATAAAACATTTCAAAAAGACCTACAACCATTATTTCTGAAACTGTTTAGAAGTATACAATCAGAGGGAATTCTCCCAAATTCCTTCTATGAAGCCAACATCACTCTATTACCAAAACCAGGCAAAGATCCAACTAAAAAGGAGAATTATAGACCCATCTCCCTCATGAACACAGATGCCAAAATTCTAAACAGAATACTGGCAAATCGCATACAGACCCACATCAAGAAGATCATCCATCATGACCAAGTTGGATTCATACCAGAGATGCAGGGATGGTTCAACATACGAAAATCAATAAACATCATCAAACACATAAACGGAATCAAAGACAAAAACCACACCATCATCTCAATTGATGCTGAAAAAGCCTTTGACAAAATCCAGCATCCCTTCATGCTTAAAGTCCTAGAAGGAATTGGATTGGAGGGATCATTCCTCAATGTAATCAAAGCCATATACAGGAAACCCACAGCCAATATCATCCTAAATGGGGAAATGACGGAAACATTCCCTTTAAAGGTAGGAACTCGGCAAGGCTGCCCCCTATCACCACTCCTCTTCAATATAGTGCTTGAAACACTTGCTAGAGCAATAAGGCAAGAAAAGGATATTAAAGGAGTACTAATTGGAAAAGAGGAAGTCAAACTATCCCTATTTGCTGATGATATGATTGTTTACTTAAGGGATGCAAAAAACTCCACCAGAAAACTCCTAGAAACGATTAACAGCTTCAGCAAAGTGGCAGGATACAAAATTAACCTTAGAAAATCAATGGCCTTTCTTTACACCAAGAACAAGCAACTGGAGAAAGAATTCAAAGAGACCTTCCCACTCACAATAGCCTCAAAAACAATAAGATACCTAGGAACAAACCTAACCAAAGACACCAAAGACCTCTACAACAAAAATTTTAAACCCTTAAAGAAAGAAATTGAAGAAGACCTCAGAAGATGGAAAAACCTCCCATGCTCATGGATTGGGAAAATTAACATTGTAAAAATGTCCATTTTACCAAAACTCTTGTATAGATTTAATGCAATCCCAATCAAAATCCCCAAGAGTTTCTTCACAGGCTTGGAAACAAAAGTTCTTAAATTCATTTGGAAAAACAAAAGACCCCGAATAGCCAAATCAACCCTGAGTGAAAAGAGCTACACAGGAGGGATCTCTATACCAGATTTCAAACTATACTACAGGGCTATAGTCATAAAAACAGCCTGGTACTGGCACAAAAACAGACCTGTTGACCAATGGAACAAAACCGAAGATCCAAATCTGAGCACATACAATTTCAGCCATCTTATATTTGACAAGGGGGCCAAGAAGCCACAATGGAGAAAAGACAGCATCTTCAGCAAGTGGTGTTGGCAAAACTGGATCACCACTTGTAGAAGAATGAAATTAAACCCCTACCTCTCGCCCTGTACAAAAGTCAACTCCAGATGGATTAAAGACCTCAACGTGAAACCCCAAACTCTGAAGGTGATAGAAGAAAAAGTTGGCAGCAGACTACAAGACATAGGCGTAGGAAAAGACTTCCTAAATCAGACAGCAGCTGCACAAGAATTAAGGTCGACAATTGACAAATGGGACCTCATTAAACTCAAAAGCTTCTGTACATCAAAAGAAACAATCAAGGAAGTGATGAGAAATCCCACAGAGTGGGAGAAAACCTTCACTGCAGAAACATCTGACAAAGCATTGATTTCCAGAATCTATAAACTACTCAAAAAACAAAGAAGAAAGAAAACAAATGACCCACTCAATAGATGGAGCAAAGAGCTGAACAGAGACTTCACAAGTGAGGAATTAGAGATGGCTGAGAAAAACCTTAAGAAGTTCAACATCACTAATCATTAAGGAAATGCAAATCAAAACCACTTTAAGATATCATCTTACTCCAATAAGACTGGCTAGGATCAAGAAAACAAATGATACCAAGTGCTGGAGAGGTTGTGGGGAAAGGGGAACACTCATCCACTGCTGGTGGGAATGTAGACTCATACAGCCACTATGGAAAGCAGTGTGGAGAACCCTTGGAAGACTTGGAATGAACTTGCCACCCGACCCAGCCATACCACTCCTGGGCATGTACCCCCAAGACTCACCCCACTGCAGAGATACATGCACGGCCATGTTTATTTCAGCTCTCTTCACAATAGCAAGGCGCTGGAACCAACCCAAATGCCCCTCAACTGATGAGTGGATAGGGAAAATGTGGTACATCTACACAATGGAGTTCTATGCAGCAGTAAAGAAAGATGACATCATGAGCTTTGCAGGAAAATGTCTGGATCTAGGAGACATCGTGCCGAGTGAAGTAACACAGTCCCAGAAAAACAAAGGATGAATGGTATCCCTCATCTGTGGATGCTAGTGCCAATTACCTAGTTGTAAGTATTTCTTGTGCACAGCCCCTTGAGCTTTTGTCCAAGCAGTTGGGAGTGATGCATATTGGAAGCAACAACAACAACAACAACAACAACAGAAAGGACTGCATCAAAGAACTGACTGAAACAGTGAAATTCTGCTCAAAACAATCAACTTCCACATGGAGAATTTTGAGAAAGACTAAGAAAGAGATGAAAAGCATGTTTGGAAGAATACATGAGCTCTGGTGGGGTGGGGGCATAGGGTGGGGAACATGGGTCTAGATTTGATAATCTTGTACAAAATATATATTTTAAAAAAATAAAAAAAAAGATACCCGTAATATCGAAACTCAGAAGTGGAGAGGGCAACAGCCATATCCAGTGGGTGGGGCATCAAGGAAATTAAGTTATTCAAGAGCTGTAAAGTTCTACAAATCTGGCATTGAGCCCTTCTGTTTTTGTTAAGAGGGGATGGAAAGATGACTCAGTTAGTAAAGTGCCTGCTGCATAGACGTGCGGATCTGAGCTCAATCTTCAGCTGGGCCTGGCTGCTGGGGGTTCAAGACCAGCTGGACCCTAGGGACTTGCTGGCCAGCAAGCCTGGCTGAAAGGTCAGATTCCAGGGTCAGTGGAAGACTCTTGTCTCAGAAATAAGGCATCCGAAGACACACACACACACACACACACACACACACACATAAAGGTGCATGTATTTGCACATCCAGGTGCACACACAAAAAATAATCTAAAAAAATTAGGTCTGGTGAGATGGCTCAGCAGGTAAAACTTCTTGCAGCACAAGTGTAGCAAACTGTTTGATCCCCAGGAACCCACAGTGGAAGGACAGAACCAACTCTCTCAAGTTGGAATTGTCCTGTGACCTCCACATGCATGCCATGGCATACAGATGCTTGCCCATACACATATCACACATGCACATGCACATGCACATGCACATGCACATGCACACACACAATGGCGCAATGTAGAAAATGGTAAAGATGGTCTCATATCACCTTCTTACCATGGAAACAAAGAGACACCTTGGGAGGTACTGGAGCCGCCATTACTTATCACCTACAGTGACAGAGTCACAGGCTTTGCATCTGTACGAATGCATGGAGCTGTCCCCAGATGTGCAGACCATTGTCTGTGAAGGGCACCTGTCCACACAAAACACAACTCTCCCCTCAAAGAAAATAACTCAGGACTGGGGGTGTGGCTCAGTTAGTTACAGTGCTTGCTGTGATAAGTATAAACTTAATTTGGCAAAGGTTAGAATGGCCTGGGAGATGGGCCTCTAGGCATATCTGTGGGGGATTAGATTGACCACTTGAGTGGCAAAACCTGACTACTGTGGGGAGCACTAGTCCCAAGGATTGGTGGATTCAGGACTGCCTATGAGTGAGAAGAGCCATCTGAGCTCTAGCCTGCATGCCTTGCTCTTATCATCTGTCTGCAGAAGTGATATGATCAGCTGCTTCCACCTCTTGAGGCCTTGACTTCCCATTGTGTAACCTGGAACTGGGCTGGAGAGATGGCTCAGTGGTTAAGAGCACTGACTGCTCTTCCAGAGGACCCAGGTTCGGTTCTTAGTACCCATATGGCAGCTAAGAAGCATCTTAGGCCAGGTGTGGTGGCACACGCTTTTAATCCAGCACTAAGGAGGCAGAGGCAGGTGGATCTCTGTGAGTTCAAGGCTGGCCTGGTCTACATAGTGAGCTCCAGGCCAGCTGGGACTAAAGGGAGACCCTGTCTCAAAAAGACCAAAAAAAAAATTTACTGATTTTTATGTATGAGTGTTTGTCTATGTGCATGTAGTGGCCATGTAAGTCAGAAGAAGGTGTCAGATACCCTGGAACTGAAGTTAAGGACAGTTGTCTCCCCCCGAGCATCATCCCTCTAGCCCCCCTGGACCGTGTTATTTGCAGCAGCTTGAGTCTGTGTTCCCTGGCCACTGTCCCTCATATTTGGCTCAGCACTAAACTATTTCTTATTCCCTTTTTGTTTTATTTTATTTCTTTGCAATGTAGCCCAGGCTGGTCTCTATTTTACTATGTAGCCAAGGTTGACCTTGTATAGATGATCATCCAGCTTCCTCTCCCCAGTGCTAGGATGTCAAGTGTGTGCCATCTTGCCTGGCTTATGCAGTCCTGGGGATTGAACTCGGGCTTCATGCATGCTAGGCAAGTGCTTAGTTTCTTTTCCCATTGCTGTGATAAAAGTCTGTGAGGGATGGGGCTGGAGAGGTGGCCTAGCAGTTGAGAGCACCGACCGCTCTTGCAGAGAACCCGGGTTAGATCCCCAGGACCCACATGGCAGCTGAGAACCATCTTTAACTCCAGTTCCAGGGGAATCTGACACCCTCTTCTGACCTCCGCGGCATGGGTGCACAGACCTACATGCAGACAGTACATTCATACACATACAAAAATAAATAAAAAATTTTTTAAAAGTCTGTGAGGGATGGAGAGATGGCTCTCAGGTAAAGAGCACCCGCTGCTCTTGCAGAGGACCCGGGTTTGATTTCCCAGCACCCACATGGCAACTAACAACTCTCCTTAACTCCAGTTCCAGGGGATCTGACACCCTCTTCTGGCCTTTGTTGGCACCCACAAGGCAAGCACATGCATTTCCCTGTGGATACATACACACACATACACACACATGAAAAACACATAAAATAAAATAACTAGTACAAGGAAATGGTTTAAGTTTTATAAAGGACAAAAGAAAGTCATCCATTAAACATTTTTCAAACATATTGAGAACATCTGGTAGTCAGGTTTCAGCCAAGCAATCTCTGCTCCAGGCCCCAGACGTGATCTGAAGATTCTTAGCTTCTAGGTTGGCAGGCTCTAACAGCCTGTTAATACATCCTGAAACATTTTACTTAACAGTCACAAGGATGTTGGGTCAGACACAGGTGGGCAAGGATAGGCTATAAATAAAACTGAGCCGGGCGTGGTGGCGCATGCCTTTAATCCTAGCACTCGGGAGGCAGAGGCAGGCGGATCTTTGTAAGTTCAAGGCCAGCCTGGTCTACAGAGTGAGTTCCAGGACAGCTGGGGCTACAGGTGTTTGAGACCCTGTCTCAAAAAGACCAAAAAAAAAAAAAAAAAAAAAAAAAAAAAAAGGAAAACTAGAAGCTAGGCCCAAGATAATGCTTGCTAGCTTGCTCACATTCCAACTCTCCAAAATCAAAGAGTTCTAATCAGTCAATCAGCCTCAGAGAACCCTTAACATAGGTCTGTCTTTTTTTCTGGGAACTTCAGTTCACATACCTTAAGAAAGCTTTTGTGGGGCTGAAGAGATAGCCTAGCGGTTAAGAGCACCGACTGCTCTTGCAGAGGACCCAGGGTTCGATCCCCAGCACCCACATGGTGGCTGAGAACTGTCTGTGGCTCCAATTCCAGGAGAACTCCAGTTCCAGGGGAGTCCGACACCCTCTTCTGACCTCCGCGGCATTGCATTGCACAACATGGGTGCACGGACCTACATGCAGACAGTATATTCATATAAATAAATAAATAAATAAATAAATAAATAAATAAATAAATAATTTAAAAAGAAAGCTTTTGTTTGAAAACGTAGTTCTTTGTGGCATTTTCTTTTTGTGTGTGTGTATGTTTTCGAGACAGGGTCTCCCTGCAGCCCCAGCTGTCCTGGAACTCACTCTGTAGACCAGGCTGGCCTTGAACTCACAAAGATCCACCTGCCTCTGCCTCCCAAGGCGTGCACCACCACGCCCGGCTTCTTTGTGGCATTTTCAATCATTTATCTAATTCATTCCTGTTACCCTCTCCCTACATCCTCTTTTTTATTTTTATTTTTTATATTTTTTATTTTTATTTTTTTTTAAACTTTATTTTTATGTGTATGAGTGTATTGTCTACATGAGTATAAGTACCTGTGTCATGCAATGCTCGTGGAAGTCAGAAGAGAATGTAGAACTCCCTTGGAATTGGAGTTACAGATGGTTATTTGTTGCTATCTGGGTGCTGGAAATTGAGCCCAGGTCCACTGCCAAAGCAGTCAGTCCTCTTAACCACTGAGCCATCTCTCCAGCCCTTCTCCACACCCACTTTTATGTCCTTCCCACACCCTCCAACCACCTCTCTTCCCTACCTGTCTGTCCCTGTCCCAGGTTTGTGACTGTTGGTGTGGTTCTGTGATCCATTAGCAGGCCATGTGTGTGAGCACTGGATTTGGAGCCTGCCGGGGGGTCACCAGTGGGCACACAACTGAAGCCATGACTCCCTCTCCTTGAATCAATAAGTAGGAACTAGTTCCTTGGTGATTGACAGGGCTCTTGGGGCCCCTCCATCCATAACTCAATGTTGATGGGTCCATTCTTACTCATATTTATTATCATTAATTATTATTATTACTGGGTATCTGAGTGTATGTGTGTGTGTGTGTGTGTGTGTGTGTGTGTGTAATATATATGTGTGGATGAATATGTGAACATCAGAGGACAACTTTCAGAAATTGGTTTCCTCCTTCTATGGAGGGTTTCAGGGATCAAACTCAGGTGGTCAGTCTTGCATGACAAGCAATTTTACACAATTTTCAGCCATCTGGATAGCTCTATAGTAGTTTTGTGTTTGTTTTTAAGATAGTGCCTCATCTATCCCCACCTGGCCTTGAATTCTCTATATTCTGGAGGACTCTGAACTCCTGATTTTCCTGCTTCCCCCTCCCAAGTACTATAGTTACAGTCATTCAACACCATACCCAGTTTCATAAATTGGAGTTTTTGTCTCATGTTAAGAATCTCGAAGTTCCCATATTGCGCCTCTCCCCCGCCCCCAGACAGCATCTCCTACAGTCACAGCCACACATGGTGGCAGTCCACTTGTCACAATCAGCTGAGGTCAGTAGCATCCATTAGGGTTCACACTTGGTGTTCCATCGTTACCCCTCTGACAAATTTAGAGTGTATTACCATGAGAGCAAGGTGCAGAGTGTGTTTCAAATTCTCTGGTCACGTGTTTCACAGCCTTGCTCACACTCCCAACCTATTTAATGCAGGTCAGTAAGGCAAGATAAAGTTTCCTGCCAATCCCACACAAGAGGACACTGCAGCTCAGAGGATTGGAGAGACCTGCGGAAGGTCACAAAACCGCTGAGTAAAATCCTGGGCTCCTGTCACTTGGTACGCTACTTCCTGAACCTAAGGCTCTGCCTCTCTAGCTTGCCCGCCACCCTCTCTGGCCCCATCTTGTCATTATCACCACATCTCTACCACTTAGGACTCTCTGAATTGGTGCAGAAGGTCTGAGCTGGAAGCCATGGCTGGCTCTGCATCCTCACTGGTCTGGAGAAATGGCTTAGTAGTTAAGAGTGCTTCCTGTTCTCGCAGAGGACTGGGATTTGGATCTCAGCACCCACATGGCAGTTTATCACTGTCTGTAGCTCCAGTTCTAGGGGATCTGATGCCCTCTGGGGGCACTGCATGGACATGGTGCACATACATCCATGCAAGTAAAACACCCAGACATATAAAAAATAAATACTTTGTTAAAAAACAAAACAAAACTGACTTTGGGCGGAATGTGGTAGTGCATGGCTTTAATCCCAGCACTCAGGTAGCAGAGGCAGGCTGATTTCTGTGAGATTGCGGCCAGCCTGGCCTACAGAGTAAGTTCCAGGCCAGCCAGGGCTGCAGGGAGACCCTGAATCAAAAGCCACCCCCCCCCAAAAAAATACCATACAAAACAAAATGAAACAAACAAAAAACTACCTCAGGGCTATTTTCCTAGCCTGGGGTAGAAAAATGGGATGCCAAACACAGAAGAGATGTGGACCCTAAGGAGATGTACTGGCTTGGTTTCTCCGTTTATAAGACACTGGGGCAGATCCAAGGTTGTCTGTGTGTATACCTGTGCATGTATGTTTGCCTCCTGTGAGGGAAGGGGAAGGTGAGAGCCAGGAAAAGGAGTGTTGAAGAGTCCTCAGGCATGCGAGGCCCTTTTCTACAGGCACACACATGAGTGTGTGTGTGTGTGTGTGTGTGTTGGTGGGCCAGATAGTTCATGCATGGGAGGGCGTCGCGACCCCCTTCGTCCAGAGAAAGAAGACGCGACACGAGAGAGATCTTCCTCGAGCAGTTTATTCGGGTACCCTTACATTCGCTCTCCCTCTTTCCCTTCCCGGTTCACCACCTATAAGGCATGTCACAACCAATCAACTTCCACCACGTGGGTCTCAAGGATAGGATATCTCTATGCGGAACAGAGGGCTTCAGCAAGGCCAAACCAAATAAGGACATGTTTACTGCATGGAGCGCTCACCCCCGTGGGGGTGGGAGGC
>VZQC01012519.1:575171-624309 GCA_009823505.1 Rhizomys pruinosus
CAGACTCCCAGCAAGAAGTAGATATACTTCCATCTACTGATCTTGGCTCGCAAATCCACGAGCTTTCACTTTTGATTCGCCAAACAGCGAATTTATCCTTGCCGCTTTACCGCGGTCTTTGACTTGTCGCTCACCGCGACCTTTATCGTCCCTCCTTACCCGGGAACTTACCGGCGCAGCCCCGACTTCCCGAGGTTCTGATCAGAAGCGAGGTTCCCAGTACGGGCCGCCACTCGTCGCGACCCCCTTCGTCCAGCGAAAGAAGACACACACGACACAAGAGCGATCTTCCTCGAGCAGTTTATTCGGGTACCCTTACATCCGCTCGCCCTCTTTCCCTTCCCGGTTCACCACCTATAAGGCATGTCACAACCAATCAACTTCCACCACGTGGGTCTCAAGGATAGGATATCTCTATGCAGAACAGAGGGCTTCAGCAAGGCCAAACCAAATAAGGACATGTTTACTGCATGGAGCGCTCACCCCCGTGGGGGTGGGAGGCGGAAACCAGCGCCATCTTTGAGGCGCGGCACTTCGCAGCTCCCAACAGGAGGGCACCTGTTGAAGGCCCTAGCACACAGCTTCGTGTTTGTTTGCTCACAGTCCAAGTATCCTGGCTGGATCCAGCCTCAGATGGAAATTCCCTGAAATCTACCTCTCCTTTGTAGTTAACCCCCATTTACTCCAGAGCTGAACAGAGTACACGTTGTCAAGTGCATCCTTTCATGTAACTCACTTATTCATTCACCAAATACATGAGAAATAGTTTCTGGATGCCTGGCACAGATCTAGAAGTCAGGATATAGCAGCTGCAAAAAATGGTAATTCAAGGGCTGGGTGTGGTGGCACATGCCTTTGATCCTAACACTCAGGAAGCAGAGACAGGCAGATCTCTGTGAGACACTGTGTTTTGTTTTTGTTTTTCTTCTGTTTTTACTTTAAGACAGGGGCCACTTGAGGGTTTTCCATCTCCAGGTGTGTCCAATCTGGCTATAGAGTAGCTAACAGACAGTGTTAGGAAAGGAAGAACTGGGGGCTGGAGGTCTGGACCAGGAGGACAGCCATGGAGGCAGGGGAGTCAAATGCCATAGGGCATTCTAATCTCTATTAGTGCATCTTTCAACCCTCATCAAAGAAGCATCTTTGTGCAGTGGACAGCAATCAACAGAGACCCACAGCACTCAATAAGAGACCGTGGAGTGCTCAGCTCTAAATGGGACATCAACATCACAGACCCCCTCCCCAAGGCTTACAGAGCACTGTAAGAGCCACAGGGAGTCTGAAGTCAAACAGTATTTGCGGACATGACAGCACAGTAGCACACATGAACTCACGGTGGCAGGGACCGCATGCATGTATTACCTGCTCTAGAACAAGCCAACCAAAACCGGATGAGGGAGGGGCTCATGAAGTCCCCGGAGAGCTGAGGAGCTGCCGGCAGTTAGTCGATGGCTGCTGGGGGAAGAAGAGTTAGTTTTCTTCAGGGATTCCAGCCCTGAGAGGCCATCTATGATAGAAGGTCCCGCACGCATGCACATATTGGTAGTGGTAAACGGACTCATGGGCTATTACTAATTATCAAAGCACACGAATTTGAAGGAAAAGTCATGAAAGGGTAGGTGAGGAATTGAGGGGAGGAGATGGGGTAGATTTGATCAAAGTACATTAATACGCATGTGTGAGTAGTAAATATGTTAAGTAAATAAAAATTTAAACATAGGGAAAACCTACAGCATTCTGGGGAGAATCCAGACCTGCTCTCAGGATTGGATCCTGAGCAGCTGGGAGCCAGGAAGGGCGGTCCTGGAGCTGATGGGCGGGCTTGGAGCAGAGGGGCGTGCTGGCTGTAGGAAGAGCCAATCTGGAGTGGGTTCCCAAGAGACCCTCCCCTTTGGCCCCGGGTTTCTCTTTGCTCCGGGCGGCCATAGTCAGGTCACATGGCCGTGGCAGCGGCGGTGATGGCGGCGAGCTCGGGCGACCGGGTGGAGCGCGGCGGCCACTTGGTGTACTTCTGCGGGAGCATCCGCGGGGGCCGTGAGGACCAGGCGCTGTATGCACGGATCGTGTCCCGTCTGCGGCGCTACGGGACCGTGCTCACAGAGCACGTGGCGGCTGCAGGGCTGGACCCGCGCGGTGAGGCAGCAGCCAGGGGGCGGGCTAGGGACCGGCAGGCTAAGGGGCCTGATGGCTAGGTGACGCCTGGCCCACGCTTCTCCACCGCAAGTACACCCTTCACCACGTGCCGCATTCAGCACCCTTGCCCAAGGACCCTGACTAGGCTCAGGCCATGTCCGCCCCAGCACACTGAAAGCGACTTTGAGCTAGGCCCAACTTGACCTTCAATTCTTTCTTGAACTCCAGCCCATTTCAGGGCATTTGTCGGGAAGAGCGTTAACGAAGGTAGATGGGCTGTTTCTCCCAGGGTTAGGGTCCATCTCGCCATCCTTCCTCTGGTCCAAAGCGAAGCTCTTCTCCCAGCCACGCCCCCTTTGTTAAAGGACCGCCCTGCCCTCTCTCAGGTCCTCAGCTCAGATTCCTTCCCTCAGATCCTGGCTGTTAGGTCCTTACAGCTAGGCTTTCATGATGCACTCTTTTTTTTCTGGTTTGAAAATTGTGCCTAGAAGACTTGGCAAGTGCCCTGTTGTCCTAGCCAAGGGAAGTCCCACAACTGGAACTGCAGTTCTTGGAGTTAGGTCAGCTGACTGGCTTGGAAGTCACTATATAGACCTCTTACAAGACAAGAATCAGCTGGGCATTGGGGCAAACGGATTTAATCCTAGCACTCTGGAGGCAAAGGCAAGTGGATCTCTATGAGATTGAGGCCAGCCTGGTCTACATATTGAGTTCCAGGCCAGCAGGAGCTACGGGAAAGTATCTCAAAAAAACCAAAAGACAAAAATCAAAGGCAAGAGGGGTTAGCAATTGGAAAGGATCCTGCAAGTGAGGGACCCAGAGCTTTGGGTTCACTAGCTTGAGAAGAGCCCACCTCTGTGACTGGTAATCCTCAAACTTCAGTGTGCTCAAATGCCCTTAGGGAGTTTATTTGAAAAGTCACCCATAATCCCAGCACCCTGGAGGATAAGGCAAAAAAATGGTGAGTTCCAGACCAACCTGGGCTGCATAGTGAGACCCTTTTGACAAAAATAAAACCACAAAGACATTTGAGTCTGACAGCCTGGAATACAGCATTTGAATCTAGATTTTTTTTCTTTCTAGTTTTGATTTGAGCTGGGTCTTTTGTGTAGCCCAGGGTGGCCTCAGAACTGCTCTGTATCTCAGGATGACCTTGAATTCCTGATCCTCCAGCCTCAAGTCCCAAGTGGCAGGATAACAGGCCTATACAACCATATCCAGCTTCTTTTTTAAGATAGAATCTTGCTGATGCCCAGTCTGGTCTCAAATACCCTCCTCGGCTCCCACAAGTGAATTTTTTTTTTTTTTTATTGTATGAGTGTACTGTCTTCATGTAGGTTTGGGCACCCGTATCATGCAATGCTGTGGAGGTCAGAAGAGGGCATCTGATTCCCCTGGAACTGGAGTCAAAGACAGTTCTCAGCGGCCATGTGGGTGCTGGGAATCGAACCCGGGTCCCCTGAAAGAGCAGTCGGCACTCCCAACTGCTAGGCCATCTCTCCAGCCCCTGTTTTTTTTTTTTTTTTTTTGGGGGGGGGGTTCTTATTTAAGGAAGTTCAGGCTGTCTTGGAAATGCTATGTAGTGTAGGCTGTCTCCAAGCTTAAAGTCTTCCTGCCTCTGCCTCCTGAGTGCCACTGTCCCCAGCTCACAAATGAGCTTTTTAACATGGCTCTGCTCGGATGCCAGCCTGGCTTTACTGTCCTGAAGGGTGGCATTTAATCAACTAGAGCTAGCCTCCTGACCATCTAACCCCAGCGTGTCTCTGGCCAAGTGGCCAAGTGCCCTTCCCTGGTCACTTGGATTCACTGAGTCACCCAGTCCTTCCTACATCCCCATCCAGCCCCAGTCATACAGTGCCACCTTGCACAGGACAGAATGTTTCTTGTGGTCGTTCCAGTCCCCCACTCCTCTTGACAGACCCCTGCCTACCTTGTGCTGGCCCTTGGAGGTGCTCAAGTCTCCTTCCCTCCCCGAGCAGAGTAGATGCGGAGGACATCGAGGGCATACAGTAGGTACTGATTGAGAGAGGGAGCATCTTTGACCAGCCTTCCCTCTACCACAGGGGAAGAGGCTGCTGGGGGTGACAAGGTCATCCATGAGCGGGACTTGGTCTGGCTGCAGCAGGCAGATGGTGAGTAGTTCCATCTACTTGCAGGCTCCTCTGGGATATTGGATTCCTGGGGCTTCCCTGGCCTCCTCTCCTAGAAGGGACTCCCTCCCTACCATAGACAAATTGTCCTTACAATCCCAAGTAATGAGCCTTATTCTTACCTTTCTTCCAAGTGGTTGTGGCTGAAGTGACCCAGCCCTCCTTGGGGGTCGGCTATGAGCTAGGCCGGGCTGTGGCTCTCAGTAAGCAAATCCTGTGCCTGTTCCGCCCACAGTCTGGCCGAGGTGAGTGTCCCAGCCTGGCGGCTTACCCCACCCACCCACCTTACTGGCTTTCTGGAGACTTCACACCCCTCAGTTTCTTCCTTCTCTAGTGGACTGGGGAGCAGAGCAGGGAATGAAAGGGAGGCAGCTTCCCATTTCCTGCTCCCCAGTGCTTTCAGCCATGATCCAGGGAGCAGCAGACGGTTCGAGGTTCCAGGTGTGGGACTACAAAGAGGGAGAGGTGGAGAGCATGCTGGATCGGTACTTTGAGGCTTTTCCTCCTGAGCACACCGCTGCCTCCAGTAACCCTACTACCTGAGCACCCTGCTTCATTAAAGCTTGACCATGGAGACTGCTCTGGAATCATTCCTGTCTCGGCCTCACTGGCAGATTAAAAGGTTTGTTCTAACTATGCCTAGTGGTGGGGTTGGGACAGGTCCTCAGGAGCGTCCCTTTCCATTCCTCTTCACTTTAGGGTGCAGAGAAACCCTTTAAAGTCTGTAGGGTTCCAAGAGGAGGGTGTTAGTCGTGTCCCTCACGTCCCTGGGAGGCCCAGTGTCCAGAGGTCATTCTTCCTTCCTCTCTCCTCCCTGAAGCTAGGCTGAGTCTGAACCTGGCCCACGAGCTCAGGTCAAATGGGTTTGCTTTGGGCTTTTTCTGAGAATAGAAAAGTCTGGAGGTTTAAAGAAAACAGTAAACAACAAAGGAGCTGAAGAGATTACCAGCTCAGCAGGTAAAGGCACTCGCTGCCAAGCCTCATGACCCGATCTCTACCCTAGTGCCCACATGTAGAAGCAGCACCAGGGCAGCTGCAACTGTCTGACCCATGAGGCCCCATCTGCTTCCAGAGAAGTATGTGAAAAAAGGATATTTATTTAGTCAACAGAAGGTGCTGTGGACACTCAGCAGTCCGAAGGTGACCCCCCCCATGGCCCCTGGCAGCTCCAGGTATTTCCTGCCTTTGCCCACTCAGTCACAGACTCAGTCATAGGATTCATCATCATCATCCTCATCACCAAAGAAGAATGTCTCTCGCTCCAGGTTCTCAGATTCCTCGTCATAGGAGAAGCTGTCATTGTCCAGCTCCTCATCAAACTCATGCTGCCATTCAGGCACATCTTCCTCTTCCTCTTCTTCCTCCTCTTCCTCCTCATCCTCTGCGTCTAGCCCGGAGGAGCCCTGGGGCCTAGGAAGACCCCACCACATTCAGTTCACAGAAGCCTGCTTTCCCGCTATCCTCTCCCGGCGTCGGCCCACTCTACTTACTGATTGCTGGGTATGTTGCATCCTTTTGCCTCCCAGGCCTCTACTGATGGACTCTGGAGTCCAACCTGGAAGTCCTGGCAAGGAGACAGAGGACTTGAGTAGCCTGGGCTCCTGAGCCTGACATTCCTTCTACTGATGTGTCCTGAGGGCCAGGCTTCTGCTAGGAGCACTCCTTGACTTTATGAAATTTCATTCCCTGGGGGTCTCCAAAGATGAGAGTTCAATGGTGGGCTGCGCCGAAGGCACTTAACAGTGTGCATATTTCTGCCCAAGTTATGTAGCAGTCAGCAAGCTGGAGAGTGGGGTTCACAAGATCCCTTACTCTAGTGATCTTGATCCCCACATGTGGGAGTATGGGCTGAGAAAGTTCCCTGCCTCTGATGGACACCTGGTCAAAGACCCTTGATTTGGAGAAACCACCTCCGTTATCTTATAGGAAACCCCAGTTGGTTTAGGGACACAGCTGGCCATCAGCATCCAGCAGACTAGCCCAGGCCTCCCAACAACCTCTCACCCCCTTGTTTTTTCACCCCCTCAGGACTCCCTGGCAGACAGGGCTGTGCAGGGCAGGAGCTGGGCAGTACCTGGCTGGAATGCTGCAGGATGGCCAGCAGCCTCTCTTGGATCCTCCGCAGCAGCTCCATGCCTGTGCTGAGGCAGTCTGCCCGCAGGAGGCGCAGGGAGGAGCCCAAGTCTTGGCAGCGCAGCAGGGTCTCCTCTGTAGGAGGCAGACATGGGGCTGGCTCCCTTCTCCCATCTACCCCTTCCTCCCACAAACACCTATAGAGCATCTACCAAGTGCCAGGGGTGGAGATCGGTACTCAGAGCTCACATGCCAGGGGATGATATGGAGCAGCCCATCAGGAGCACATCTGTGACCTGAGCTTTATGGCAGGGACTTCAGACCCGAAGGGAGAAGGTATGAGGAGCGAAGAGGAGGATGGGGACATTGAGGCAGGACCCCTGGATGACCTGTCTGGCTGGACATGGGATGCTCAGCACCCAGAAGAGGAAGGCAGAAGGAAGTGGCTGGGGAGAGGTGGGCCAGGCTCACCCAGGAGGATCTGCAGGGCATTGGTGTGCAGCTCCAGGTTGTCGGTCTGCTGCTCAACCACATCCATGTATTCTGTGTCCTGGCTGTAGAAGCTGTAGACGCAGGCATAGGCCAGGACCTAGGGGGAGCCCCAGTCAGCTCTTCCTGCCTGAGGCCTGGCACCTCCACCTCAGCCTACCCTCTTCCAAGGTCCTCCATCCAGGCAAGTCAAGTAAAAGCAACCCGGCCCACTCAGCCCCAACCCGGCCCACTCAGCCCCTTGGTACCATTTTTCCCATTCGGTTCACCAACTGCTACAACCTTTCGAGCCTGCTCAAGGGCCCGGCAGGCATCGTTGAGGAACATGAAGGATTTGGGCAGGGGCACCTCATGGATGGCAGAGGCCTGGTTCCGCAAGTTCACAGCAAACTCCTGTGTGAGGACAGTGCTTAGCACGCATGTGCAGCCCGGACCCACTAGCAGACAGCACCCCATGCAGCTCCCAGCCAGCTCTCCCCAGGCATCACCCCATCTTTCTGACTTCATCCGCCAACGCCTCCCTGCTCACCCGGGCCTGGTGATGGAAGGTGCACCTCTCATTATAGTCCTGAAACCGCTTCTCCTGGCGAGCTGCTTTGCTCACCTGGCAAAGGCACATGGAGGGGTTGTTGGGTGCTTTGTTCTGACAGGCTGGGGTTAATAATTAGAACAGGCACTATTTATCAGGCCCTTCTACACTTATTCCAAATGATTTTTAGGTAATCCTCCTAATTGTTGGAGGCAAGGCCTGCTATTATCTGCCCTTTACAGGCAGGAATGCTGGGGCTCATCCATCCACGGCCTGCTGAGTGGTGCGGCAGGCTGACTCCACACTCCTGCTCTGCTCTGGCACCTGCTCTCCCCAGGCTTTCTTTGGCCACCTGGGTGGGGGCCGTTCTCCAAGTACAGAGCGCCCAGCACCTGCAGGCCTAGGAGACAGACTTCTGTCCTCTCCTACTCAACCTTTGTCCCAACTGCAGCCTAGGCATAGCTGGTTCCAGAGCCAGCAGCAGCCCGTCCTGACTGCCCCTGGGCCTCTGACTACCCAGTTACCTGGTCCCTTACCATGGCAGAGCAGTTGTAGTAGTCCTTGTGATTTGGTTTCCAGGACTTGAGGCAGCGCCAGCAGAATCCATGGTTACATTTGGCACAGGTCATGCTATGGAGGATGCAAGGTAGTCAGAGGGCACCAGCTTCTGGATAAGAATGGCCGGGATATCAAGGGGCTGGACATAGCATTCTCGAGGTCTCTGGCCTTGCTACCTGCCCACCCCCTCAACCCCTGTCTCCATCTTCCCAAACCTTGCTGAGTACACCCTTGCTTCTGGACTTCCTAACACAGTGCAGCGGTAGAACCTGAAGAATCCAGGCAGGTCGTCACCCAGGGGCTGCCAAGTGAGGGGCAGCTGCTGATTTGCCCCTTTGCTGAGCTTCTCAGTAAAGGTGAGTTCCTTACTTTACTGCCGCCCCCCCCACGTGCCCCCAGTACCCCTTCTTACTGCAGGCACCCCTCGTTCTTCTCGATGGGTGCCTGGCAGCTGGGACAGCGTTTGGAAATGAGCTTGGCCAGGTGCTTGCTCTGGGCTTCCATGCTCATGCCGTCATAGTAGCCACCGTCGTCAACCCACTGGGACATGTGGCCACAGCTGGCAGGGTAGTGTGCCTGGTGGGGGGGAGTGAGATACAGCTGAGGACTGACTGGATGGCTCTACTGATGGAGGTGGCATGGACTACAGGAAGACTACAACTCAGCCAGGTGGCAGGGGACAATCTGTGGTGCGGAGCGGTACAGGGTAGGGAAGGAGGGAGTCCTTGCTGGGGCAGAGTGGGGTACCCACCTCAGGGAAGCTACAGCTGAAGCAGGAGGCCCAGCCACACTTGGAGCAGGTGGTCCCACTGCCCAGGCCCTGGCGGCACAGGATGCGATCACAGCCCTGAGGGTTGGTGCACCATGTCAGGTTGGAGCAGCTCTCCACATAGCCTCGAAGGAGGGCCTTCTTGTACTGTGAACAGATGCCAGGAGATAAGAGCATGACTCTCTGGGGACGCCCTAGGCTCCCAGCATCCCAAGAGTCAGCCTGTCCCTTTGGCCCTGCACTGAGGCATCAGGCAAGAGGGGATACCTTGGAGATGACTTCTAATGAGGTGACAATGGTACAGATGAAGGCTCGAGTGGGCTGGGCAGGGCAGTCAGCAATGGGGCAGGTACAGTTCAGCACAAGGTTCTGTTCAATCCGAGTTGTCAGATACTCATTCCAGCAAGACTGAGAGGGAGGAAAGGCAGGCCTGCTCAGAGACGGCTCCCCAGTACCTGGCCTGACACCCACCCTCCCTGGCTGTGAAGACAGCCAGAGATGGTGGGCTCCTAGGTCCACTTCATAGCTGACCTGGATCGTGGATTTTCCTGGGATTGGGCCAAATTATATTTGTCTTGGATGGTGTGTGGGCTTGACAGCCAACTACAATTACTGTCAGATGGACATTGAGGGAGTGGGTAAAGAGAATCAAGGAAACGGAAAAGGATGCAAATTGTAAGAAAGATATGGAGAGGGCAGTGTGCTATGGCTTGGACAGAAAGGACCCTATGAAGCCAGGTATTGTAGCACATGCCCTGTAATCCCAGCACTCAGAAGATAGAGGCAGGAGTGTGAGGTCAGCCTGGGCTCTATAACCAGACCCTGACTTTAAATAAAACAGTGTCCTGTAAAAGGCTTGTGTATCCAAGAGGCTTGGTCTCTGATGCAACCAGTTAGAGATGAGGCTTTTGCAGAGTGGCTGGCTCTGACGAGCTCTCCACTGATGGATTCAAACAATGGTTCCATCAAGGGAGAACTATGGAAGGTGAGGACTGGATGGTGTAGATCACCAGAGGTGTGCCTTTGAAGGAACTCTTGTCTTCAGCCCCTTCCTGCCTATTTCCTGACTGCTGTGCCCTTCCACAGTGATGTTTCTGTCCTGTTACAGAGGCCTAGAAACAGCAGAACCTGCCAACCATGCTGAAACCTCTCACACTGGGAGCCAAAACCAAGCTTTCCTCTCAGAAATTCTTCCTCCCAGGCAGCTGTCACAGCAAGGGGTCAGAGAGGACGAGCTGGGAAGTGGCTTTTCCCACTGAGTGCTGGCCTCCTGTGCGGCCAGCATAGCTCCGACCTCTTCTAGCTCCAGTGTCTCCATCCCCAGACTCCCACTACTAGGGCTCATGCTTCAAACAGAATCAGTCCTCATCCTGGTCACTAGCAAACCCACCTTCAGTCACCAGCACCAGAGCTTCCTTGTTCTCAAACTCGTCTCTGGCTCTCAATCAATGCCCCATGCTACAGCAATCCACAGTGTCTTTCCCCTAATATACTGCAGGAGCCTCCTGGTACATGGTCTCCCTCTCCTCACCTCTCTGAGCATAGTTCATGAACCTCCTGAACTCCTCCATTAAGCACCCATGCTCCTCTGCCCAGACTACACGTACCTGAAGCACCAGGCAGCAGGATGCACAGGAAGCCTCCAGCTCATCTTTCACTCCAAAGAACCAACTCCACCCCATCCTCCTCTCACCTCCTCTCCTGAACACACTGACCATGAGCTACTATGCTCCGCTTGGCTGCTTGCTGCTCCCTGCCTACAGCCCTCTCTCGCAAGATGTTACCTCCTGAGAGACCTCCCCAATCTAAAGGGAGAGCCTTCACCCCACCCAGTCACATCTGGGACACCCTCTTCCTTGCACTTATCATCAAAGTATGGAGGGAGGGCTCTGGGGTGGGGCTGCCAAAATTCAAATCAGGCTCTTGGACCAATGACTTCACCTCCAAGTGTCTCCATCTGTCATCTGTAAAATGGGGACAGTAAAAAGTCCTACCTCATCACACCATTACAGAGCAGGTGTAAAATGCATGCACAGGCATGATGACAGCCCAAGGAGCCGCCCGTAAGGATTTTCTGCTGGAGTTAGTAGCTCTCAGATCCTTACTTACATTTTTTCCCACACCTTCACACAGCATTCTACACATAGTAGGTCCACAACCATTTTAGTTGAATGAAATATAAAGGAAATAAGAGAAGTCTAGAAGTAGATGGAAAGGACGGTGGGGAGGCACAGAGCCGCACAGAGCCGCACATGCAGATGCACACGGCTCAGATCACCCCCACCCAGCAGATACTAGGCAGCCGGAACTCAGCAACAAGACATGCTCCTGCAGCTCAGGTGATGCATCAGGCTTGGCCTGTGGTCTAAAGAGCCAGCCGTGAACAGGGAATTCAAACTCCACGCTCCTGTCTTCCTGCACTTTCCGCTCTCTTCCCATTGCCCTTAGGTTCAAGTCTGTACACTCTGAGCTGCTATCTACTTTCCAACACCTCCTGCTGCTCGAGGTGCTGGGCTGTCCTCACTGACCTCTGGCTATTTCTCCCACTCCTTTGCACTATTTTCTGGTCTATACTATTTCTATTTATTTGTCTATTCAATAAGAGTCCATAATAAGGAGCTGGAGAGATGGCTTATTGGTTAAGAGCACTGGCTGCTCTTGCACAGCACCTGGGTTTGATTCCCAGCACCCACATGGTGGCTAACAACCATCCTAACTCCAGTTCCAGGGGAACCCAATGCCCTCTTCTGATCTCTGTGGGTACCACATGATATGGGTGCAATACACTCATACACATAAAATTTAAAATGAATAAAAATTTTTAAAAGAATGTTATAAAAATATTTGCTGTTCCAAGATGGGAACAGAAAATTTTTTGTGTGTGTGTATTTTTAGAGACAGGGTCTCCCTTTAGTCCCAGCTGGCCTGGAGCTCATTCTACAAACCAAGGCTGGCCTTGAACTCACAGAGATCCACCTGCCTCTGCCTCCGGAGTGCTGGGATTAAAGGTGTGCACCACCACCACAGCCAGTGATTGGGGACTCTTAAATGTTGATAAGGAAACACCATAAACTCTAGACAACACTAATACTTTCTCATTTACAAGGCTCTCTCTTCCTCCCTGGTTATCCAGGCAAGTATTGACTGGAGTTCAGAGCACAGTTCAGTGGTAGCACATGTGCTTAGCATTTGCCAGGCCCTAGGGTGTGTCCTCTAGGAGGAAAGGAAGGAGGAAGGGCAGAGAGAAAACCACAGATTACCCAGGCTAGGAAATGGCAGCACTAGGCTAGAACCTGAGAGTTCCTTGGTGGAAGGCCAGGGGTAAAGAAGAGGTTGGGGCCCTCACCTTACAGCAGTAGTGCATGCAGCAGAGGGAGGGCAGGTCGTCTTCAGGCCCTAGGGGGTTGACACAGACAGGACAATGGTCCGGGAGTGTGGGGACAGCTTGGGCCTGGGGTACCCGCAGCCCAGCCGCAAGCAGCAGTGGCTCTGGATCGTCACTATAGCTCTGCAGCAGCTGTTCAGTGCTCCAGTGGGAATGAGCGAGAAGGTGCTGAGCTACATCTGGCTCTAGGTTCAGCGTCTCCTGCACCTGCTGCACTGTCTGCTCCATCAGCCCTTCTACCTCCTGGGGACTCATGGTCCGGCCTGCAGGCAGCTGCAGAGATGCCAGGGCCACCACAGCTTCTGGGCTTAGAGAGAGAAGAGACAGCAGTCAGTAGCCCTGCTTATTCACCTACTAGCTTCTACCTGGCCCCAGATCCCCACCTAAGCCAACACTGGGATCAGAGCCCCCCCACAGGTAAATGTGGGGCTGGGACTGGCTGAAGCACTGACCAGGGCCCTGCAGGGATCTAGTAGGCAAGGCTCAAGATGCTAAGTGACTTACAACAAAGGGGACAGTCCACTGAGGTCTCGCCCAAAATAACAGCAACATGTCTAGAGAGAAGCAGTAGTCTGCAGCCTAACTATGCAGTGTGAACTGTAGACCAGCAGTGTGGACGTCACAGAGACACTGAACCAGATCTGCCCTCAACTAGATCCCTAGTGATATATACGTATGGTGAGCTTTGAGAAGGTTCAGAAACCTCACTTCACACATCATGCAAGTAGCAGGCATGTGAAGTAGTGCTGTGACAGACAGGAATGGACCCGATGACGGAAGCTTTAGGGGAGCTGGCTAGTTAGGAACAGCCTACAGCAAATTCCCAAGTAGAACAAACTTCTTAAAACCATCCAGTTTAGCAAGCAAAGTGCCCAGGTAGCACTCCATTCATAACTTGCTATTTCCTTAGGAAGTGCGATATCTACAAGCAGCCTAGGTGTCCTGGTCCCTTGACTAGGAGGACAAGGACAGCAAAATCTCTGGTTGGCAAGGGTGGCTTGGGACTGGGATGAGCACTGAGATGGGGAATGAAGTCCAGCAAAGCAGAAGAAATAACAGGCGGGGAAGTGGGACAGGATAGACAGGAAGTGTTTTTGCACAAGTAAGCTAAGCTTTGCAGGGCACTAGCCTACAATCCCTCCCACCCACTAAAAGGGGACAGGGCGAAGGTGGCTACCTAGGCTTAAAGGTCTCAGTACTCTGGTTGCCACAAAAGGGGACATCTGCCTGACCCCGGCAGGGCCCCATGGGCCCTGGGGTGGCATATATCAGGATCTGGGGCCTGTCATCACGCCGCTCCACATAGCCCTGGCCCAAGAGATGCAGGATGCAAGAGAGGACATCTGTACTGGAACAGGCCACACCCCCAGCAACAGCGCTGCCCAGGCTCCCAGGTGGGTTTGGACCCTTCTGCCAGGCCTCCAGGACCTGGATGGGAGGAAAGAAACAAGTGGGCAACTCCTACCCAGAGGAACCAGCCTACTTGGGTTTAGTGCCTGGCTCTGCCCCCTACTGGCTATGAGACTGTGGCTAAGTTACTTTCTCAGAACCCACTTTTCTTATCTATCAACTAGGATACATTAATAATATTTAGCCGGGCATGGTGGTACACGCCTTTAATCCTAGCACTTGGGAGGCAGAGGTAGGCGGATCTTTGTGAGTTCAAGGCCAGCCTAGTCTACAGAGTGAGTTCCAGGATAGCTGGGGCTACAGGGAGACCCTGTCTCGAAAAGACCAAATAATAATAATAATTATTGTTATTATATTTTAGGATTATTGTGAGGACCAGATATCTAAATCATACACATGGTAAGTACTCATGTCAGGAATAGAAAACCCAATGGAGGGCTATGGAGACAGCTTAGTGAGTAAAGTGCTTGTCATGCAATCCTGATGACCTGAGTTCAAACCCCTAGCACCCATGTGAAGTTGGGCACAGTAACTTGTGTCTGCTCTCTGGGTGTTCCTGTGACAAGACGGGAGATGGAGACAGGACCTTCCCTGGCAGCTCATGGCCAGGTAGCCTGGCCTATGCAGTGGCAGACGAGACCTTCTGTCAAACAAGGTGGAAGGTTGTCCTCTGACTGTACTCACACGCAGGAACAGGTACACACACACACACACACACACACACACACACACACAAACACACACAAAATCACACCAAGAAAACCAAGATGGGAATGTCATCCAACAGATGTCTCATACTGAAAGAAGTTAACGTCCCCTGTGACGACCTTGAGTTCCAGCCCCCATCCCCAAGGTAGGGCACGGTCATTTCAGCCTACCAGACAGACAAGCTGATCAATGTGGAGGCCTTTCTCCCCATGGGCTTTGAGAATACGGACAAGAAGACAGTTCAAGAGGTTCCTCTTCTGTTCCAAGGTTCGGCCTTCATCCTTTTCTACACTGAGGTATGTCTGAGGAGGTATCAGCCACAGGACTTCCTCATGGGGCAGGGACCTAGACTCTCGAAGGCGCAGAACCCCTGGAATCCAGTCCCAGTCAGGTACCCAAGGACAGGGAGGGACATATGAATAAGCACATTCCCATGGCCTGGAGCAGTCTGCCTCCCCCAACCCTACCCTGGGCCTTCCACTGTACAGCTCAGCCCCACCCACTGACCTACCCCTGTGTGGAAAGTTCTGGGCCTTCTCCAGTGTCAAAGGGCCATTGTCAGAGGTAAGGGGCAGAAGTGCCTGGTGCAGCAGCTCTGGGGAGAGGTCAGAATTCTTCAACAAGATCTCTACTGACACCTCCTGGTGAGGAGAGACAGGGTCAATCAGCTGTGAAGAGATGGAAACGAGAGGGAAGGAGACGGAAGAACAGAGACAGACAGACAAAAGGACAGACCTAGGAGGAGCTAAAAGACTAAAGAACTGAGCTACCTCTGTCTGATTGAAATTCAACAGCAGCCACATCTGCACCGTGGACACGTGCAGGGTCTGGTTCCCAAACTGTAGCTCAGCTCGGCCCAGCCATGTCCACTGAAGTCGCCGGTGTGGTCCCATGTCCAGGACTGGGTAGTTCTGACCTGGGGACATGCAAAAAAAAAAAAAAAGGTGGGGACAAGGAGCAGGGGAGATGAAGGGTTGCGGGTGAGATGGTGAAAGCAAGCAATGTTTTTACATCCGTAAGTTTATAATGATGCACTTTTTAAAGACCTTGATGCATTATTTTTAACAAATTAGCAAATAATGAAGGGAGAAGAGGACAGATTCAAACCTTTCCTGTATAAACTGTACTTTAGGATAACAAAGGGTTGGCAAAGTTTTCCTTTACAGAGAAAGCATCCAGCTACTATACGACAGAACAGTGACAAAACTAGAGTATTGCTCTTTCATACCCTCTAATGAAAGGAGACATGAGGGACCTCAGTTGCCAGAGTGCTTGTCCTGGCATTCATGAAGCCCTGGGTTCAGTCCCCATCATCACACAAATCAGGGGGTTGCACATGCCTATAATCCCAGTACACAGGAGGGAAAGGCAGGGAGTTGCACATGCCTATAATCCCAGTACACAGGAGGGAAAGGCAGGGGGTTGCACATGCCTATAATCCTAGTACACAGGAGGGAAAGGCAGGAGGATCAGAAGCTCAAGGTCATCTTTGGCTGCATATGAATTTGAGCCCAGCATGGGATACATAAGACCCTGTCTCAAAAATAAAAAAAAGGACTTTTAGCCAGGCGTGGTGGTGCACGCCTTTAATCCCAGCACTCGGAGGCAGAGGCAGGCGGATCTCTGTGAGTTCAAAGCCAGCCTGGTCTACAGAGTGAGCTCCAGGCCAGCTGGGACTAAAGGGAGACCCTGTCTCAAAATACCAAAAAAAAAAAAAAAAGACTTTGGGGATATTGGTGTTATTTTGAAGTATTCCCTCTACATACTTCTTGTTAGTAGTGGCAAGGTAAAAGTGTTTTAAAATTTACTTATTTTTATGTTATGTGTACACGTGTTATGCCTGCATGTATGTAAATGTACACATGTCATGCAGTACACATGGAGGCCAGAAGAGAGCATCAGATCCCCTGGAACTGGAGTTACAGATGGTCATTAGCTGCCATGTGGGTGCTGGGAGAGAATCCCAGATTTTCTGCAAGAGCAGCCAGTATTCTTAACCACTAAGCCTTTTCTCTATCTTCCAGCAAAGGAAAACTATTTAGCTCTATTGAGCAGGCTGTCAAAATGAACATCATAGGGGTTAGGAGCTGTAGCTTAGAGGTGGAAAACATGCCTAGCACTTAAAAACTCCCAGTCCAAACCCCAGAAAGTTAACTGGGGGAAGAAAATGCCTGGAGATAAAATACTCTGACAGGTGGATAACATCACTTGGTATTTGGTGAATAGGTAACCCAAGCCTAAATATGAGGAAACATTATACAAACATAAAATGAGCAACTATTTTAAAGTACTGTTTTCTCCAAAAAATGCCAAGATTCACAAAGACAAAGATGACTATGGACCTGTTCTAGATTAAAGGGGACTGAAGACACCCAACAGCTAACCTCACAAGCCTGGATCTTCTCCTGGACAGAAAGCAAAGTCATAGTCATAGAAGATTTTATGGGTCAATTGACAAACTGGAATATAGAAGGTAGATTATTCTGAATTTAGTTTATTAAAATCTATGTTGTCTTTACAAAAAAGAAATAAAAATAAAAAAGAAGGTAGATTAAGGTGTTATACCAATGCTGTATTTATTGATAACTGAATTATTCTTATATATGAGAATACCGTTATGCCTAGAAAATCTGTACTAAAGTATTTAGGAGCAAAAAGCCAGTATATAGACAATTTGTTCTCAATGGTTCTGAAAAAAAGGTACATACAGCCAGGCGTGGTGGCGCACGCCTTTAATCCTAGCACTTGGGAGGCAGAGGCAGGCGGATCTTTGTGAGTTCAAGGCCAGCCTATGGAGCAAGTTCCAGGACAGCTGGGGCTACAGGGAGACACTGTCTCAAAAAGACCAAAAAAAAAGGTACATACAATGTATGCATATATATATTTATACACAGATACATCCATTCATTCATACACACACACACACACACACACACACACACACACACACACAAAGAACAAATGATAAGCCAGGTGTAACAGTGTATGACTATAATCTGGGCACTTAAGAGGTGAAGGCAAGATGACTGAGAGTTCAAGGACAGCCTGGGCTACACAGGGAACTCTGTTTGAAAAGAAAAAATAAGCTAGTGACAAAAATAAAGTGTCACAGCCAAGCATGGTGACATGTGCCGTATACCAAGCACTTGAGAGGCAGAGGGAGGAGGATCACTGCAAGTTCCAGGCCACTTGGTAAGTGACTAGTCAGTCAAGGCTACATAGTGAGACCCAGTTCAAACAACAACAAAAAGCAAAATGTTTACAAAATATACACTTTGATAAAAGTTACATGGGTATTTTTTGCATTATCGTTAAGAGTTTTCTGTAAACTTGAAATTAAATTTAAGAAAAGGATAACTGAATCATTTGTTTACAGTAGTTAAAATTCCAAAGGTTGGCTGGGACTACAGGAAGACCCTGTTAAAAAGACCAGAAAAGGGGCTGGAGAGATGCTCAGCAGTTAAGAGCACTAGCTGCTCTCATGGAGGAGAAACCAGATTCGAATCCAGTACCCACATGGCAGCTAACAACCATCTGTAACTCCAGTTTCAAGGGATCCAATGTCCTCTTCTGGCTTCCTCAGGGGCTGCATGACAATGGGAACACTCATACACATAAATAAAAATAAAAAAGAATTAAGACCATCTTTCAGTGTGAAAACAAAAGAAAAAAGATATGACAGAAGATATGCCTAGACACAGACTACGACCAAAGGAGTCAGACTTTAAGATTAAAACAAAAACCACCTTATTAGAAAGATAGTTGGGGGGCTGGAGAGATGGCCTAGTGGTTAAGAGCACCAACTGCTCTTGCAGAGGACCCGGGTTCAATCCCCAGCACCCACATGGTGGCTGAGAACCATCTTTAACTCCAGTTCCAGGGGAATCTGACAGCCTCTTCTGAACTCCGCGGCATTGCAAGACACGGGTGCACAAACCTACATGCAGACAGTACACTCATACACATACAAAAATAAATTTAAAAAATAAATAAATAAATAAAAGAAAGATAGTCATGCCACAGAACTGGAGAAATGTCTCAGTGGTTAAGAGCACTGGCTGCTTTTGTAGAAGACCTAGGTTGGGGTTCCAGCACCCAGTCCCAGGGGATCCAACACCCTCTTCTGGCTTCTTTGGGCATTCACACACATGTCATACAATCACACAAATACAAAAAACATACACAAAATATTTTTAAGTGACATGATTACAAATTGTAAAAAAAAAAAAAATCATGGGCTAGGTGTAGTGACCCATGCCTTTGATCCCAGCACTCGAGACAAAGGCTCTGTGAGTTCAAGGCTAGCCTGGTTTACATAGTGAGTTCCAGGCCAGCCAAGGCTAGATAGTGAGACCCTGACTGAAAAAAAAAAAAATTAGTAAGGTTACACAATATGTGAATAATTAACAGCATTAATTTTGTCAAGTATGTAGAACCCTGAAGCCAACAGCTGAAGAACACATATTCTTTTTTTTTTTTTTTTAATTTTTTTTTTTAATTTTATTTATTTCTGTATGTGTATGAATGTATTGTCTGCATGCAAGTCTGTGCACCCGTGACGTGCAATGCCGCGGAGGTCAGAAGAGGGCGTCGGACTCCCCTGGAACTGGAGTTCTCCTGTAATTGGAGTTTCAGAGGGCTCTTGGGTGCTGGGGATCGATCCCGGGTCCTCTGCAAGAGCGGTCGGCGCTCTTAACCTCTAGGCCATCGCTCCAGCCCCAGAACACATATTCTTAATCACAGCTTATAAAAATCTGACCATCGGGGCTGGAGAGATGGCCTAGCGGTTAAGAGCACCGACCGCTCTTACAGAGGACCCAGGTTCGATCCCCAGCACCCACATGGCGGCCGAGAACCGTCTGAAACTCCAATTCCAGGAGAACTCCAGTTCCAGGGGAATCCAACACCCTCTTCTGACCTCCGCAGCATTGCACGACATAGGTGCACAAACTTGCATGCAGACAGTACATTCATACACAAACAGAAATAAATAAAATTTAAAAAAAATTTTTTTTTAAATCTGACCATATTCTAAGCCATAAATCAAGTCTCAATAAATTAAAGACACAAAATAATAGAAGCCATGTTCTTCAATCACAATAGAATGAACACAGAAATTATCTAAACAAAAACATTTTGTTTGAGATTGATAGATTTTTAAGACAGTCTCTCCAGCCCAGGCTGGCTCCAACTTCCTATGTAACTGAGGATGTCCTTGACCTACTGATCCTACTGCCTTTACCCAAAGCCTTGGGATTATATACATGTATTACCCAGTATGGTTTATGTGGTTCTGGGGATCCAACCATGGGCCTTGTGCAAGTTAGACAAGCACTCTACCAACAGAGTGACATCCCCAATTCTTTTTTGGGGGGGAGGGGGATTTAGAAATATACTTCTCATATACTAATAAATCAAAGAAGTAGAAAAACTCAGAAAATTCTTAGGAAAATAATAAAAATACAATATGTAGCGGCTGGAGAGCTGACTCAGTGGTTAAGAGTACTCATTGCTCTTCAGTTTCCAGCACCCATGTGATGGCTCATAACCATCTGCAACTCCAGTTGTAGGGGTCCTGGACGCACATGGTACAGGACATGTAGGCAGGCAGAACACTCATACACATAAAATAAAACATACATAAAAACCTATACGACATCCTAAATGTCCATTAACAATAGGAAAGATTAATGTATTCATATAATAGAATATGACTCAGCCGGGTGTGGTGGCGCACACCTTTAATCCTAGCACTTGGAAGGCAGAGGCAGGTGGATCTTTACGAGTTCAAGGCCAGCCTGGTCTACAGAGTAAGTTCTAGGACAGCTGGGGCTACAGGGAGACCCTGTCTCGAAAAGACCAAAGAAAAAAAACCCATAATTTAAAAAAACAACTGACAGATGGTAATTCTCACAGACACTTAACTGTAAGAAACCAGATGCATCACAACACATACCCCATGATCCCATTTATATAATATGCAAATCCAGGCAAAAATTTATGGTGACAAAAGGAAAAAATAGAAGGAAGATACTAAGTGGAAAGGGTGTAGGAAGGAGAAGCCTGCTGTGTGCTGGGATACTAACTGGAAAGGGTGCATGAAGGAGAAGCCTGCTGTATACTGGGAATGTTCTACAGCTTGATCTAGGGTGGATACACGGCTCCAGATAGGTGTAAAAACTCACTAAGCCTCGGCTGGGCGTTGTGGCGCACGCCTTTAATCCTAGCACTTGGGAGGCAGAGGCAGGCGGATCTTTGTGAGTTCAAGGCCAGCCTGGTCTACAGAGCGAGTTCCAGGTCAGCTGGGGCTACAAGGAGACCCTGTCTCGAAAAGACCAAAAAAAAAAAAAAAACCTCACTAAGCCTACAGTTAAGATTTGTGCATTTGGGGCTGGAGAGATGGCTCAGTGCTTAGGAGCACTGGCTGTTCTTGCAGAGGATGAAAGTTGGTTTCCCAGCACCCACATGGTGGCTAACAACCATATCTGTAACTCCACTTCCAGGGAATCCAACACTCTCTTCTGACCTTTGCAGGTACTGCATGCATACAGCCATATGCATAAAATATAAAAATAAAAAAATAAAGATTTATTCAGTCAACTAAATATGAGTTATAAACCAATAAAAAATGTCCAAAACCCCACTATAGGATGCAGTTAAAATGATGGAAGGAGGATAAACAGCCTTCAATCTTTTTGTATGGAAAGACTTTCCAAAGTCTGAAAACTAAGGAAGCATACAACACGAAGACAGAAAGACAAATAGGACTAATTACAGAACGTTGAAGAAACGAAGAGCAGGAAATTAATGAAGCCACTCCCACACCTCTACATCCTCCCATGACAAAGTGCTGGACCTAGAAACTACCTCTTCCTTTCTACATAGGAAGGAAGGAGGCCCTTCCTTCTACAGGCCCTACCCTGTCTGGTGGGCCTCTCCTTGACCTCTATTGCCACCCTGAATTTCATCCCAATCTCCAGTTTCCTTCCCCTAGTCCTCACTGTGGCTGTAGAAGGTGGAGAAGCGGTCAAGGGCATCGCAGAATTCTGCGGGAAGGCACTTTCTGGGATGGTGCAGGTAGCAGAGTGGGGAAACCGGCCAGCAGCGTGGAGACAGGACCAGGACAGACACTGTTGGACTTGGATCTTCTATAAAGAGTTCTTTCTCAGCTTCCTGTCCCTTGTCTTCTTCCTAAGGACACAAAGATTGCATGGGCCCATGGGCTCTCTTCCGGACTCTGGTCTTTTGCTCCCATTCTTTCCAGTGCTCTTACCTCCTCTTCCTCTAGCCCCTGCTCCTCCTTATCCTCCTGCTCTAAGAGCAGCCTGTCATGCTGCTGGAGCTGGAAAAGGTGGAACTGGTGCTGCAGCTCCTCTGAGGCACGCAGGCTCTGCAACATCAGCTGGGGGAGGCGGTTGGGGAAGCAGAGGCCAATCTGCTCCAGCACAGCTCCCTCCAACCAGCTGGAGCCCAAGCTCAGGAGCCGGTCAGCCATGTAGTGCCTGCAACACACACAGACAGGGCCAGGTCTCAGTGTGGGTGACAGCACAGCATGGCCCAGGCCCAGCCTTCCCCTCCAGACGCTAACTCCCTGTGTTGTACCTTATCAAGTCACAGGACCCACTTCATCTCTTCCCACTCCCTTCCCACCAGAGCATGGCCATCTCCACATCTTAACTCTCCCTACTACCTCCTAAGACAAATCTTCCCCTTCCTTGGCCTCCAGGCCTCATGTCCTCTACCTCTAAAGAGCAGGACTCACTGATAGAAATGTTCAAAAGTAGTGGCAAGTTCCAGGCCAGACAGGACCATTATGGGCTCCAGGTGCCGCTGAAGCCGCCCCAGCATTTCCAGTCCGGGGGCTCCACCAAGCAGGCCACCCTGGATTTGTTGGTCAATGTACCTAGCAAACTGCTCACTCATCTGGGGACAATAAAAAGGCCATCAGACAGCTCATGAGCAAAGGGCAGAGTCCCAGGGTGGAGCGGGGAGGAAGGGCCAAGCAGGAGGAGATGAACAGGGGATGGGAGGTGACACAGGCCGAGTAGGTGCAGGACTTACATGGGTAGCAGTGAGGAAGGATTGCTGCAGCAGGGCTCCGGAGAAGCCACTGCGCAGAGCCAGAGTGAAGGCTGCCCGAGGCCCAAATAGCTCTGAGCCTGCTCTTTGCAAACGCTCATAGAGCTTACAGTAACGAGGCACAAAGTCTGGGACCCTCCAGGCTGCAGCCAGGAATCTACTGACCTGAGGTGAAAGAGCAAGAAATGACATAAAGGAATGCCTGGCCTTCACATCTCATCCCTCCTGCCTTGGGCTGGCATCTGCCCACCTGCTCCTGCACCACACTCAGCCAGCACTGGGTGATGTTCCTCAGGCTGCTGCTCAGCAGGACTGCTGATGGCATGGGGCTTCGATCCCGACTCTTACTGTTCTTGCTGACTGTGGAAACAGGGCAAAGAAGGAGTCCTCCTTCATCCTCTGGGTGAGTTCAGGAGTCTTGGGTGCTTATCTTGTGGAAATGTCAAAAGGTCCTAGTGCCCTAGAAAGACAGAAAGGGAGCCAGATATCCCCCAGCACAGATTTTCAGCTCAATAGGCCACACAGGACTCACAGGGCTGAGTAGATGGCTCAGGAGAAGGCCCAGGGGGGGGCTCTACGTGCACCAACAAGTGGCAAAGGCGACGAACTTGAGAAGCAAAGGATGCTGCTTGACTCTGGGGTACCCAGGAGCTCTCTCTCTGCTCTAAGTACTGGTCCAGGAGCCATCCCAAGGAGCTCATGCCTTCTGCATCTGAAAGATAGGTCACCAGCAGGTGTCTGTGGGAAATAGGGGCCAGATAGCCGAGGGGGAACAACTGTACAAAAGGCTTGGGGGCAGCAGAGACCCTAGTCCTCCCTCAGCAGGGTTTGCTTCAGCTGGAGCCTGGGGACACAGTAACAGGGCAAGGGTGGTGTGGAGGGGAAGATCAAATACCAGAGTCTCAGGGAGCAGTCCCTGGGATGGGAAGGAGAGAGGAACATTGAGGTGACAAGCCTTCAGGGACAAATATAGGAACCACAAGAACCGAGAGTCAATCTCAGGTGGCCCCTGAGAACTACTGGAAGGGTCTGGTGTGCGGGCCAAATGTGGGAGTGGTTACCGGGGGTAACTGGTTACCGGGGGAGGTGATGCTCTGCACCAGGGGGCTGACCAGGGCCTCCCAGCAGGTCTTGCCCAGGGCTTGGGCGGCCTCGTCATCAGGGAGGAAGCGATCAGCAAAATTCTGCTCATGACGCAAAACTCGGTTCAGTCTGGGAATACACAGTGTGCGGCGAGATTAAAGACAGATTTTCCCACGGCCCCTGCTCAGGTGCAGATCAACTCCCAATCAGCCCACACGGGCCCCTTTCCCCAGCTCTCTACCAGCACACACCTTTTACCCGTATCCAATTTTCCCTGCAGCTTCACCTCTCAGACTCCTACTGAAGCATCTCTCCTGCCCCTACTTCTCAAAATGGCATGGTTCCCTCCTGAACTGCACCCACCTGGGACAGAGTTGCAGGAGGCGGCGGCGGTCCTCTGCTATGTCCCGGCTCCAAACTTGTGCCCGAATTGTGTAGAAGAGAAAAGTACGGCGACATAGCTGCTCCCGGAACAACGGCCAAAAAGTGGGCTTGGGGCCTAGGACCTCCACGCCCCGAACCCGAGTGTCAATGCCGCCCTGCAACCACACACAGCTACTATGTAGAGCAAGGCTTTGCGTCCTGAATTCCCTAGAGGTGCTTGGATCGCCCCACAAGCTGCCCAGGGAACCTGGCTAAAGCTCTGGCCTCCAGCAGCTGGAGAAGCCAGCTGCTCTAGAGACCCTGAGCTACTTCAGGGTCTTCAGTCCCCAGGCTCTTCCTAGCCCCACCTGCTGGCAGCGCTTTATTCGAATCTGGATGATGGGCCAGAAGCGGCTCAGGTTCTCCAGGAGGATCACCCGGCTGGCAGAGGGCATCACGTTTACCTGACAAGGTAGGAGAGAAGACACACACACAGAGAACTGTCACCTTTAGAAGTTGGGAAAGGACTGAAAGCATGGCTCAGTGGTTAAGAGCATGTACTGCTCCTGCAAAGGACCCAAATTTGGTTCCCAGTACCCATTTGGAGGGCTCACAAACACTTGTAATTCCAGCTTAAAGGATCTGACACCCTCTTCTGGGCTCCATGGTCACCAGCACTCACATACGTACACACATACACACAGGCACACACAATTAAAAATACGAACCAGGTGTGATGGCGCACACCTTTAGTCCCAGGACTCAGGAGGCAGAAGCAGGTGGATCTCTGTGAGATAGAGGCCAGCTAGGGCTATAGGGAGACCATCTCAAAAAGACAAAAATAAAGTCAAGTCAGACACTTTTTTTTTGAGACAGGGTCTCCCTGTAGCTCTGACTGTCCTGGAACTTGCTCTGTAGGCTAGGCTGGCTTTGAACTCAGATCTGCCTACTTCTGCCTCCTGAGTGCTAGGATTAAAGGCGTGCGCCACCAGACCCAGCCCAGACACGTTTTTAATCTCAGCACTCAGGAGGCAAGGCCAGGTGGATCTCTGTGAGTTCAAGGCTGGCCTGAACTACATAGCAAGTTCAAGGCCAGCAAAGACTACATATTGACACCCAGTTTCAAAAACCAAAACAAACAAACAGAAACCCACCCCCAAATAAGAAATGGAGCCATAAGGACGTTGCAGAATCCAGGCAAGTATGGCTCTTGCCCTTTACTTTTGCACTAAGCCCAGGTGGCTCCACCTTTCTAATTCCACTGGATGCTGGAGAGAAGGGGCCTTCCAAGAAGGACAGAGACAGACATTCCCCAGGGACTGGGTCTTCCCAAGAGGCTTGTAAGAAATGGAGTACAGTGAAAGGTAGAACAAGGGACCCACCATGTTAAGCTCAGTGTTGATGCAGTTGGTACTGTCACCCCCAAACACCACCACCCTGGCTGGCATATAACTTGAATCCTCACTGGCCACGAGCAGAGTTAGCTGCCTGAGAGAAAGAAGAATCAGTCAAAGCTAGGGCCTTGGCCTTAGTGGTCTTTGGCTTTTCCCTTTATATTTCTTCCAAGTGGTTTCATTTAAACCCATAGTTTCAATGACAAATTAATGCAAAGCTGTGTATGTGACAGATATTCCCATGTTGTAGCAAGTAGGCAGACCAAAGTCATGGAACAATATGTTCACATGAGCCCGCCTTCTTCCTACTGCTATCTACTTGGTAATGGCTTTCCTCCAATGAGTAGCAACCTCAGTGGACTCTACCTTAGCAGCTCGCAGTCTGTCTCTGCCTCCTCAGTCTCTCTTCCTGACCGAACACATTAAACACTTCTCAGTGACCACCACATGAGCCTTTCAACATCCTTTTTCCTAGCCTTCAACCTAAACGTTCATGATTATCTGAGTAGCTTAAAAAAAAAAAAAAAGATTCTAGTTTTGGGGATGGAGAGATGGCTCAGCTGTCAAGAGCAGTAGTTGCTCTTGCAGAGGACCCGGGTTCAGTTCCCAGCACCCACATGGCAGCTGACAACTATCTATGACTCCAGTTCTAGGGGATCTGATGTCCCTCTTCTGGTCTCCACGGGAGTTGTATACATAGGTGTACTTAACATAATGTACACAAAACATTCATAGACATACAAAGAAAAGAAAATCTAAGCTGGACATAATTAAAGCACAGCTTTAATCCCAGCACTCAGGAGGTAGAGGCAGGTAAGTTCAAAGCCAGCCAGGTCTACATAGTGAGTTCTAGACCAGCTGGGGCTGCAGGGAGACCCTGTCTCAAAAAAAAAAAAAAAAAGAGCAAAAAACAATAAAAGAAAATCTATTTTTGTCTCTTCCCTTATTTTTAATGCCCCTGACAGGTTTCAGAATAAAGTTCTAACTTCCTAGCTCACAGAGCTGTGAGCTGCATCTCCTATTTTTCTGGCTTCCTCCCTGGCCACCCTGATATACACGCTCCTCACTCCAGCCAAGTATTACTTAAAACTTCCTGAACACAGCATCTTGTTTCTTCCATTTTGCACACTACCTGTCTAACTCTAATACTGAGTTCTTTCTACCTAGCTAATTTCAGCTTCAAACTTCAGCTCAGTCAACCCCACTTTTTGGAAGCCTTCTCTGACCCCTAAATGGACCCAGGATTCCTTCTCTTGGCCGTCTAATACTCAACAGGATCTCCCTCTCTATGTTGACCTGCTTGGCTTTGACTGGGGTTCAAGAGATTTTCCTACCTCCGTCTCCCAAGTTGCTAGGGCACAGGCATGGCACTGTGCCTGGACCACAATGCTTTTTCTTTATGCTTTTATTTCTCTGCCTCCTCTTTTCCTTCTTTCTTTCTCTTTCTCTCTCTCTCTCTCTCTCTTTCTTTCTTTCTTCTTTCTTCTTTCTTTTGATATAAGGGCTCAAAGTGTAGCCTAAGCTGGCCTTGAACTCCTGATCCTCCTGTTTTAGCCTCCAGAGGGATAGGATTATAGGTATGTTCCATCTCTTATCTGGTTTTGTAGTCTGGCTCAACTAGAGTGCACATTCCCTGAGTACAGAAACTGTATCTTTTTGTCCTTGTATCTCTAGACCCTAAATATACAGTGCTAGGCATTCTTGGCATTGAGCAGACCCCATGGGAAGAGTAGGTAATTGAGTCATTGATCTCTAAGCACAGGATGGTGATATCTGTACCTGTTAGGGTACAGAGAGTGAGGGGATGTCTAGACAGCACAGCAAAAAGTAGGCCAATGTGTCAATGGTATTTTCATTATACAAAATGAATAGATGTATGTCCCACAGGGACAGGATTACCAATGGAGGTGTGAGGGCAGTGATTTGGGGAGGTATATTGGTGTGTATCAGAATATATAATGTGTATACATGCACATGAGTGGCTTCACACCTAATAAGAACTCCACGGTGCATGTGCAAAGTGATGTAGTGGGAGCCAGTGCTGCCATTGGACTCCCAGTAGGTCTTGGGGTTGCGGTCCATCAGCTTGCTGGCCCTGTGTGGGTTGGAGGACACCTCCACCTTCTCCCAGCACTTGTCCTCCTTCACCTCCACACTGGAGCCTGGGGAAAAGTGGGAAGGGATGCAGGTCACTGTCTGGTAAGAAATAAGGAAGGAACTGTGGAGTAGGAAGGGGAGGGCAGATGCTGGGCGGAGCCACGAGAAAGCAGAGGAGGGCACTAACCTTGGCATAGATGCCTGAGGAATACATCAAAGAAGGGGATATTGATAGGTTGGTAGGTTCGCCTGTGGTCTTCAATCTGGCCAAGCATCATCTGCAGTCAGAACATGAGGAGGGTGGGCAGGGAAAGAGAGGAAGTCAGAGAAACACTCAGAAACACACGTAGAGAAAGGGGGTCAAGACGCAACAGAGCACTGAACCCTTCTTGACAAACTCTCATAGGACCATGTGAGGTAAAGGTTAGGGAACAAGCAGCCCAGATTTGCTGCCAGTTCTGCCAAACAGGGATCCCAAAGAGGCCTACATGGAGCACCCTTCCCTTTCTTCTGGCTTTTATTTTCCCAGCTCTACACCCATAAATCACTCCTCACCTGAATGCAGCCTGCCAGGATGCTCGAGGTAAGCTTACTATAGAGTTGGGCATATCTCTCACACTCTGTCACCAAGTCCCGAAGCTCAGAGGCCAGCAGGAGCTGAGCTGAATGCTTGTCCATGACTTTGGAGAGCGTCTCTTTTGCTCCCAGACAGCAGAGCACTACTGCATAGTCCTTATGCATCAAAGCCAGGCGATGCAAGAAGTAGGTCAGCTCCTGAATGATCTGAGCGCACAGCCACATGATGAGTTTGAGGGAAGGGAAGAACTGAGCACATGAGGACAAGGGCGAGGGGGCAAGGGCGAGGGGGCGAGGGCACGGGGGCGAGGGCGAGAGGGCGAGAGGGCGAGAGGGCGAGAGGGCAAGAGGGCAAGGGGGCGAGGGCAAGGACAAGGATTGGCAAAGGAGGCGCAGTGGCCAAGAAAGCCCAGGGACGAGTATCAAGGAAAGAGTGGAACAGAATATGGAGATGCCAGGACTCCAGATGACCTGCTAGCGTCAACGCTTGGGGAGTTTCCCAGGCAGCTTCCTGCCAGTGGCAATCTATCTCAAGTCCATCTCTGCCTGACCCTTACTCAATAATGCATAGATTCTGGCTATGGAGAGCAAGAACTGTCTAGATTGGTAAGTGTGGGCTTCTACTAAATCCAGAATCTAAAAGTCCAGATGAAACCTCCAGTTGAACAGTTCCAAGACTCCTGGATGATACTAGCCTTCCTCTCCTTACTGTCTAGACCCCAGTGCCCCCAGACCTGTTAAAGATCTATTGTAGCCGGGTGTGGTGGCGCACGCCTTTAAATCCTAGCACTTGGGAGACAGAAGCAGGCAGATCTTTCTGAGTTCAAGGCCAGCCTGGTCTACAGAGTGAGTTCCAGGACAGCTGGGACTACAGGGAAACCCTGTCTCGAAAAGACCGAAAAAAAAAAAAAAAAGATCTATTGTACCCCCAAACCCTCATAGGTGGGTGATGCCCCAGCTTCTTGCCTTCCTTCCTCCAAGCCCTCCCAGGGCTCCAGTACCTCAGAGTCACTGTTGGGGCCACTCAGGCAGTTAAGGCAGGGCTCCAAGACCTCGTGCCAAGGTAGGACCATCACCTCAGGGTAATCCAGCAGTCGAATCATGACCCTGATGAGGGGATGGAAACAGGTGAGGTCCCTGCAGCCCCTCACTCCCAGTGCTTGGATGCCTGGACAGACCCCTACCTGAGCACTGTGAGCAGCAGAGCTCTGTTTGGCCCAGGGGCATCCAGAGTCCTCAGCAACAGGAGGAAGGGCTGGCTCTCCTGCTGCAGGCGCTTGAGGAGAGGCCTCACGGCACCCCGTGGGCTGCCCTCCCGGCACAGCATGCCCTCCAAGTCCAGGAAGAGTTCTGCAGATGGGTCCCCAACCAGGGATCGAATCAGTAACTCAGGGGACCCATCCTGACCCTGGGTGCTTGGAGTCTCCAGTGCTGCAGGCCAGACATACCAGAGGAAAAAAATTTCCATGAAGAGAGAAGGTCTCACAAGTCGGTCAAACCAAGAAACAGGATGGTCCAGAAAGTCACCCTGAAGTTCTTCCCCATATTGAGAATGTCTATTATAGTTTACCAAATTATGAGAGATTTTCTTCTCTTGTCCCCATTATGGACCTAAATTCTCCTAGAAAAAAAATCTAGTACAATCTAATCAGTTACTTTGAGTTTTTTTGGGGGGGGCGGTTTGTTTTGTTTTGTTTTGTTTTGAGACAGGGTCTCCCTTAAGTCCCAGCTGGCCTGGAGCTCACTCTGTAGACCAGGCTGGCCTTGAACTCACAGAGATCCACCTGCCTCTGCCTCCAGAGTGCTGTGATTAAAGGTGTGCACCACCATGCCCAGCACTAAAGACAGTTCTAGCTGCCATGTGGCTGCTGGGAATCAAACCCATTTCCTCTGCAAGAGCAGTCAGTGCTCTTAACTGCTGAGCCATCTCTCCAGCCCCTGACTTTTTTTTTTCTCATCCTTTTTTGAGACAGGATCTCCCCTGGAACTAACTCACTGTGTAGACCGGGGCTGGCCTTGAACTCAGAGAGCTCTGCCTGCCTCTGCCTCCCAAGTGCATGCACCACCACACCTGGCCCTACCTTTTACTATTAAATGTTAGCTATCATAAAAACAGTAGCTGTTACAATGACATTTCCAAACTGCCCAGTGTGGTGGCTTTAGGTACACAGACTAAAAGATACACACTGGTTATTTCAGTATCTGTCCATACCTCTGGGCTTCTTAGGCTTTTTATTTATTCTTTTTATTTTATGTGTATGAGTGTTTTGCCTACATGTATGTCTATATAACCCCATCATGCAATGCCCACAGAGGCCAGAAGAGGATATTAGATCCCTGGAACTGGAGTTAGTAGAAGATGTTAGCTGCCATATAGGTGCTGGGAACTGAACCCAGGTCCCCTGTAAGAGCAGCCAATGCTCTTAACTGCTGAGCTAGCTCTCCAGCCCCTCGCCTGTTTTTTTTTATTTTTTTTTTAATTTTATTTATTTTTGTATGTGTATGAATGTACTGTCTGCATGTAGGTTTGTGCACCCGTGTTGTGCAATGCTGCGGAGGTCAGAAGAGGGTCTCAGATTCCCCTGGAACTGGAGTTCTCCTGGAATTGGAGTTACAGACAGTTCTTAGCCGCCATGTGGGTGCTGGGGATCGAACCTGGGTCCTCTGCAAGAGCAGTCGGTGCTCTTAACTGCTAGGGTATCTCTCCAGCCCATCCCTCAACCTGCTTTTTAAAACACAAAGGGCTTCTCATGACATTAATAGCTCCTATCTCTAGTTATAACTAACCTGTTCTCTCTTTTCTATTTCTTTTCTTTCTTGTCTTATGTAGGAGACTGAACCCAGGGTTTCTAAGTATGAGGTAAATGCTCAACTACTTCCCTATACAGTCTAGTCACAAACTTTCTGTACCATAAATTGCAATTCTGCTACAGAAAGCCTCCCTATATTTCAATTTTTCTACTTTCTAATAGGTTTGAACCAAACCTAATCAAGACTGATGGGTTTTCATACATGTTTAAAGCATTCATCAAAGGTAATATCCTTGCTCATATTCTAGTGTCCTCCTTTTGATCAGGAAGTTCTTCTTGAGATTTAACTTGAGACTAGGCATGGAGAGCACACCGGTATTCCTAACACTTGGAAGACAGAGGTAAGAGGATCCTGAGTTCAAGGTCAGCCTGGGCTACATACCCCTACACATACCACACCCCTCCCCAACATTGTTAGCTTGAACACCAAAGGTTTCACTCATTTCCTAGAGATTCCAGCATCCTCAATGAAGGGCTGTAATTTAAACCTTGGCCTTCCTGGCCACAGCCTGTATTGCTCCTCAGCAGAAGTCCCATCACACATACACCCAGGTACCTGCTCGCTCAGGGCTGCCCCGCGGTTCTGAGTAGCGATTGAGAAGCATCATGAGGATAGTGCGTGTGGTAGGCATGGGCTCTGTCCCCGGTGCTATCCCCGAGTGTCTAAACAAGGTGTCTCTCAACTCTTGGGTTATAATCTGGTCTCCCAGAGTGTGGTGGTTACACAAAAGCAGGTTGAGTAGAAGCAGGCCATTTCTCACTGCAGAGGAGCACCTGGGAGGAAGGGGATGACCCAACAAGTTGACAGAACTGCAATAAAAAGAGGTTAAAAAGTGCAGTGTGCCCTGTAGCTGGGTGGGGAGGGAGACGCTCCAGGGGTCCCCCTGAGGCAGGACTTCTGACCACCTGAAGGAAAGTGACCTTTCTCTGCCTTCTCTGGAAACCCCACTACCCAAACCACTTGGTCTCTCTTCCAGTGGCATTCAGAGCATTTCCCCAAAGGTGACAGTGTAGGCACAGTTTCTCTGACACACATGGGCCTGGGGCAGAGGAATAGTGGGTTTAAAACATAGCGGGGGGGCTGGAGAGATGGCCTAGCGGTTAAGAGCGCCAACCGCTCTTGCAGAGGACCCGGGTTCGATCCCCAGCACCCACATGGCGGCCGAGAGCCGTCTGAAACTCCAGTTCCAGGACAACTCCAGTTCCAGGGGAATCCGAGACCCTCTTCTGACCTCCGCGGCATTGCACGACACGGGTGCACAAACCTGCATGCAGACAGTACATTGATATACATACCGAAATAAAAAAATAAAAAATAAAAAAATAAAAAAAAAAAACATAGCGGGAATCGAGGTTGGAACCCGGAAGTTGCTCAGGATCGAAAGGTTATTCCTGGACAAACTGTCAGCCCATGAAAGGAAACAGCCAGAATTGACCAGAGTCTAAGACAACAGCTCCAGAGAAAGTAGACTGTTTTGCTTCTCATCCACCTGTGCCCCTTTTCTAAGCCTAGGGAACAATCTGTGGAAGAGGGGGCGTGGTAAGGGCTGCGATTGGGGTGAATGGTGAAACTACAGCAATATAGTCTGGACACTCGTTTGATCAACTTGATTGAACATACAAGCCCCCCCTGCTGGATGGTGGGACCCATGAGCTGTGTGGGTTTGGGCACAACTGCTTGCAAATTGGTTTTACATGAAGGATGCTTGTACTCACAAATTATCACTTATTGTAAAAAAAATGAAAAAAAATGAAAAAAAAAACTGAGAGAAAGATGCAGGACAGTTATGGCAGAATGCATGATCTGGGATGGGGAGGGGTGGGGTGGGGGGAAGGGAAGGGGAAATATGCCTGAACTGAATTGGAAAATGATGTATGAAATACACAAAGCATCAATAAAAAATGAAAATTAAAAAAAAACATAGCAGGAATGGAGATTATGGGGGTAATGCTCTGACCCCTCGGTATTCAGCATCAGGGTCACAGCTGCGGGGACACTGAGGAGCAAGCTCTCGGAGCCCGGGCGTGTCGCTGAGTCAATGCTGGCGAAAATCTCTCTGGTCATCTGGGTATCGAACAAAAGTTGGATGGAATCCCGGCCAGTGACAAAAGTGGGGATCTCCTCTCGGCCAGTGACAAAAGTGGGGATCTCTGAGGAGCTGTCAATGGCTAGCATCTTCAATGCCTATGAGGAGAATGTAGAAGCCAAGTCAGGGGTGGACAGAGCCACCATGAGGAAGTAAGGGCACAGTGGCAGAATGCGTGGCCAGCATGCACAAGACCCCAGGTTCAATCACCAGTACCACCCCAAAAGGAAGTGGGAAGCAAGAGTCATCATTCTAGACCTCATACTCTGAACAGCTGAACTCTTGGCAAATAGGTAGTGTGAGAGACAGGAATGAAACATGGTGACAGGACATCAAATTGGGGGAGCAGAGGGGAGGGGAGGGCAAAGGAGAGAAGAGGGAAAGGAAGAGGAGGAGAAGAGGAAGGGATGAGAGGGGAGGGGAGGGGAGAAAGGGGAAGGAAAAAGGAAGGGAGAGGAGGGAAGGAGAAGCAGCAAACCAAACAATCTAAGTAGGACAGCAAATCCAGAGTCCACTTCTCTGCCCCTAGGCTCCAACAGCAAGGCTACCTGGGTGGGCGGGCCACCCCTTCTGAATCCTCCCCATGGGATGCTGCCCGTTTCCAGTCTCCAGTCATCTTCAGAGGCTTTTCTTAGAGCTGCTCCCATCTCAGCTGGCCACTCCTTCCTTTTTGAAATCTTTCTTTTCTGAGCCTCTGGTTCGCCTCTTGCTCCTTGTACTCTGCCTACTCCTCAGTCACGTGTCCCCTATCTCTTTTCTTTTCTCTCTTCCTAGGGAACCTCGTCCACCCCCCGCAGCTTCAATAACCACTCTATGGCAACACTTCCATACTATGTCCCTTGTGTTTGTCTAATCCTCTATACAAGGTTACCCAACTGTCTCACAAGCACAGTGGTTAGGATGGCAGGAAAAGTACTTGCAACATGAAGACACTTGCTGATACTACAGAGACAAATTAAAACTTAGAGTGAAGAACCTTCTCTGCTGGTGGAGGGCTGTGACTGTGGAAGAAACACCCTGGGAGTGGACTGGTATAGAACTAGTTCTTCTTGGGGCTGGAGAGATGGCTCAGCGGTTAGGAGCACTGACTGCTCTTGCAGAGGACCCGGGTTCGGTTCCCCGCACCCACATGGCAGCTAAGAACCGTCTTTAACTCCAGTTCCAGGGGAATCTGACCCCCTCTTCTGACCTCTGCAGCATTGCATGACACGGGTGCACCAACCTACATGCAGACAGTACATTCATATACATAAAAAATAATAAATAAATAAATTGAAAAAAAAAAAAAGAACTAGTTCTTGCTGGGCATGGTGACGCATGCCTTTAATCCCAGCACTCAGGAAGCAAAGGCAGGTGGATCTTTGGGAGTTCAAGGCCAGCCTGGTCTATGAAGTGAGTTCCAGGCCAGCTGGAGCTACAAGGAGACCCTGTCTCAAAAATACCAAAAAAAAAAAAAAAATCTAGTTCTTATGACAATCCCCTTGTGAGACCCAGACCCTCCAAGCAAATTCTACCTAGGAACAAAGTGCTCTCCTTCTCCTTGCCCCTGTCTATTCCAAGGAGCTGAATTCAACATCAAGTTATGAATATGATACATTTTTGTCATGGGGAAGAGTATGAATTTAAGGGTAAATGCTATACTTTGGTCATGCAATTTGATTTCAGAGAATGTTTGTGTGTGCACTGGTGGCCTCAAATATGAATGTCCATCTAGTCTTGGAAGAAGCACACCCCAGCTGATCCTATAAAGGAAGCATACCCTGGCCTCAGCCAGCTCAGACTGCCCTGAGAGAACATGTGCTCTGCCCATGCTGCTGTACTCTCAGAACTGCTCTAGCTGAGGTCTACTTGTTCCCTTCAAGGACACTGGCTATAGAGAGCCTCATGCCCACAGCACACCACCAGCCAGCATTTCCATCTCGATTAGTTAGAAAGCAAATGCTCTGTAAGTTCCCCTGGACAAGGGCCTTCATTCCCTGTTCTCTGTCCAGGCTGGCAAGACAAAGGCAGTGTTGCCTTTGTTTTACGCAAATCCAGTGAGGGAGCATTTTCTGCATATGGGGATCACTCAGAGAAATGCTGTCAGATCTAGAACATTAGTCTTTATACATCCAACCATAATTTTAAAAGTGTAGGATAGGGGCTAGAGAGATGGCTCAGCGGTTAAGAGCACTGGCTGCTGTTGCAGAGGCCCCGGGTTCAGTTCCTGGCACTGACATGGCAGCTAACAGCCATCTGTACCTCCAGCTCCAGGGAATCTGATGCCCTCTTCTGACCTCTACAAACACTGTATGACACAGATACATTTACACACATGCAGGCAAAATATACAGACATATAAAATAAAAATAAATAACTAACTTTAGAGATATGGGATGAATTACACCTCCACCTTTAAAAAGAATAAAAAACAACAGAAAAAGCCGGGTGTGGTGGCGCACGCCTTTAATCCTAGCACTTGGGAGGCAGAGGCAGGTGGATCTTTGTGAGTTCAAGGCCAGCCTGGTCTACAGAGTGAGTTCCAGGACAGCTGGGGCTACAGGGAGACCCTGTCTCGAAAAGACAAAAAAAAAAAAAAACAAAAAAAAAAAACCACAGAAAAACAAACGGGTGTAGGATTGATGGTCAACCACCTCCACAATATTTCAAATTCCTGACGCGGCTCCTCACAGCAACTCTTCCTGTAACACTCTTTCAGTAAGAGGCATCTCATACACCTGCTGCTCAATTTTAAACATACCATTATTAAAAACGTGGGGTTGGAGAGATGGATTTTCAACCAGTTTAAGAAGACTGGCTGCTCTGCGTAGGACTGGGTGGTTTAATTCCCAGCCCCCACATGGCTAGGTTTCCTAGGGGATCTCAACGCGTCTTCTGCCCTCCCCATGGGGCCATTCTACATGACATTGAGTGCACCCACTTGCCATGCAGGCACTACATCCATACAACATTAAAAAAAAAAAAAAAAAAGCCGGGCGTGGTGACACAGACCTTTAATGCCAGCACTTGGGAGGCAGAGGCAGGCAGATCTCTGTGAGTTCAAGGCCAGCCTGGTCTACAGAGCAAGTTCCAGGACAGCTGGGACTACAGGGAGACCTTGTCTCCAAAACACCAAAACAAAACAAAACAAAACCCTCCCTTCTACTTTTCCTTTCCTTCAGTCATGCAGTCAAGCCCGTCCAGGTCACACTTGGAAATCCACCTGTGTCTTTTCACTTCAACATCAACATCAACAGCATAGTCTAAATCACTACAGTAGCTCTTCACAGTCAGCAGTTAACCCATCTGCCTAACCCATCACTCCATCCTGCCCAGCCCAGAGCACTTACCGCCAGCCCTGCCTGTTGCACCAAAACAGATGTCTTATACTCTTGCATGCAAATCAGCACAGCATAGATGCCACCCTCCCTGGCAAAGAGTGGACGCCACTCATGCTTGGTCATGAGCAGGTAAAGGAGGCGCAGGGCCAGCACCACCACCATCTTCTCTCCCACTTGGTTGGTCAGCAACTCCACCAGTGTTTTCACTAGCTTCTCCCTGAGAAGAGAAAAGACACTAGGGTTCTCTATCCCATGAGTGACTCCCTGCCGCCCATCCCATCATCAAGGTTCGGTCTACTTGCCTTCCTCCTTGCTCTGGCCCCTCCCCTCTGAATTGCTGCTAGCTCATCTTTTCAAGTCAATCTATAGATTTAATGTAATTCTAATAAAATGCCTTTAAAACTTAAAAAAAAATGGGGGGACTGGAGAGATGGCTTAGCAGTTTAGAGTGCTGGCTGTTCTTGCAGACCTGGTTCAATTTCCAGCACCCACACAGAGGCTAACAACCATCCATAACTCCAGTTCTAGAGGATCTGACACCCTCTTTGGCCTCTCTAGGTAATCCATGTTAATGCAGGCAAAACACAAATAAATATGTAATTTTTTTTTTTTTTTTTTTGGTATTTTTGAGACAGGGCCTCCCTTTGGTCCCAGCTGTCCTGGAGCTCACTCTGTAGAACAGGCTGGCCTTGAACTCACAGAGATCCACCTGCCTCTGCCTCCCAAGTGCTAGAATTAAAGGCACATGCCACCACGCCTGGCGAGTAAATAAATAAATTTTTAAAAAACTAAAAAAATTTTTGGCAGATTCAAGAAAAGGAGAAAATATGGAAAAATAGTCAAGGAATGTTTGGAAAAAATAATACTAGAGTGGTTGTTTGAATGAGAATGTCCCCCATAGGCTTCAAGTATTTAGACATTTTGTCCCCAGTTGGTGGTGCTGTTTTGGGGGTCCTTAGAAGATGTGGCCATAGTGGAGGAAGTATGTCACTGGGGGTGGGCTTAGAGAGTTCAACAAGCCTTGCCAGTCTCCAGTTGCTCTCTCTCTGCTTCCTGTGCTCACTGGAAGATGTGAACCTCAGCTTCCTGCTCCAGCTCCTGCTACCACGCCTCCCTACCACAATAGACTCTAATTCCCTGGAACAGTCAATCTTAAGCTCAAATAAACTCTTTTTTATTTATTTTATTTTATTTTATTTATTTTTGTATGTATATGAATGTCCTGTCTGTATGTAGGTTTGTGCACCCGTGTTGTGTGATGCCCAGGAGGTCAGAAGAGGGTCTCAGATTCCCCTGGAACTGGATTTCTCCTCGAATTGGAGTTACAGACGGTTCTTAGCTGCCGTGTGGGTGCTGGGGATCGAACCTGGGTCCTCTGCAAGAGCAGTCGGTGCTCTTAACCACTAGGCTATCTCTCCAGCCCCAAATAAACTCTTTTTATTTATTTATTTTTTTATTTTTTATGTGTATGAATGTACTGTCTGCATGTAGGTTTGTGCACCCTTGTCGAGCAATGTCGCAGAGGTCAGAAGAGGGTGTCGGATTCCCCTGGAACTGGAGTTCTCCTGGAATTGGAGTTAAAGACGGTTCTTAGCCGCCATGTGGACACTGGGGATCGAACCCGGGTCCTCTGCAAGAGCAGTCGGTGCTCTTAACCGCTAGGCCATCTCTCCAGCCCCATCGAATAAACTCTTTTATAAGTTCCCTTAATCATGGTGGTTTTATCATAGCAACATAAAAGTGACTAATACAGGTAGTTTCCTACAGCTTTCTAAATTTTAAACTAAATGCAGAAAATAACTAAAATTCTGGGACTGATACAGAGTAGCCAACAAAGTCAGAGAATGACCAGAGAAATAAGGGTAACATCTCAGCTAGTGAGCAATGATGGGCTGTTTAAAACTGATATTGGAGCTGGGTACGATGGTTCATGCCCGTCATTCCAGCACTCAGGAGGCTGAAGCAGAGCTGCCAAGAATTCAAGGCCACATAGTAAGTTATAAGAAAATCTGGGCAAAGTGTGAGACCCTGTCTCCAAAATTTAAAAAGTATAAACAAACAAACAAAAAACCCCAAGCCTCTAAACAAACAAAAAAAAATGACAATATCAACAAAGAACTCTGTTGTTGGACTGGAGGTTGTAGGTCAGTGACAGTGTGTGTTTAGTACACGTGGGGTCCTGGGATCCATCCCCAGCACCAAAGAAAAATAAACAAACGTAATGCTGAGATTCCTGGCTGTGGATTTGAAAAAAGTAGAGGCTAGGCTCTGCTGTATGCCATTGGCAAAAATAAAAAATTGGCAAGTGGATTTTGAAATGAATGTAAAAAACCAAAATAATAAGTATTTTTAGGAACTATAAGAAATATTTTTGTAACTCTATCAGCTCAGTGCTTGCTGTGCAAGCATGAAGACCTGAGTCTGAATCCCCAGAAACTAAGTTTTTTATTTTTTATTTATTTATTTTTTGAGACAGGGTCTTCCTGTAACCCCAGCTGGCCTGGAAGAAACTATGCTTTGTTTTGTTTTGTTTTGTTTTAATTTTTTTTATTTAAAAATTTTTTTTTTATTAATTTTATTTATTTCTGTATGTGTATGAATGTACTGCCTGCATGCAAGTCTGTGCACCCGTGTCGTGCAACGNATGCGGGAGGGGAGGGGGAGGGCAAGGGAGAGACGAGGGACAGGAAGGGAGGAGAAGACGGAGAAGAGGGAGAGAAGTAGGAAGAGGAAGAAGTAGGGGAGCTGAGGGGGAAAGACGGGGAAGGAAAAAGGAAGGGAGTAGGAGGGAAGCGAGAAGCAGTAGCCAAACCAAAACTGATCTAATAGGTACAGGCACATCAGCGTCCACTTCTTGCCCCTAGTGCTCCAACAGCAAGGCTATCCTGGGGGGCGGGGGCCACCTTTCGTGAATCTCCCTCATTGGGAGATGCCCGTTTTAAGTCTCAGTCATCTTTCCAGAGGCGTTTCTCTAGAGCTGTCCTTCAGCTGGCCCACTCCTTCCTTTTGAAATCTTTCTTTTACTGAGCCTCTTGGTTCGCCTCTTGCTCCTTGTGACTCGGCCTACTTCTCTAGTGTCTACGTTTGTCCCCTATCTCTTTTCTTTTCTCTCTTCCTAGGGAACCTCGTCCACCCCCCGCAGCTTCAATAACCACTCTATGGCAACACTTCCATACTATGTCCCTTGTGTTTGTCTAATCCTCTATACAAGGTTACCCAACTGTCTCACAAGCACAGTGGTTAGGATGGCAGGAAAAGTACTTGCAACATGAAGACACTTGCTGATACTACAGAGACAAATTAAAACTTAGAGTGAAGAACCTTCTCTGCTGGTGGAGGGCCTGTTGGACTGTGGTTTTAAGAAAAAACCTGGTGAGTGGACTGGTATAGAACTAGGTCATTCTTTGGGCTGGAGAATGGGCTATGCGGTTGGAGCACTGACCGCTCTTGCCAAGAGGCCCGGGGTTCGGTTCCCGCACACCCACTGGCAGCTTAAGGAACCGTCTTTAACTCCAGTTCCAGGGGAATATGCCTCCTTCTTTCTGACCTTGCAATGCATGTGCATGACACGGGTGCACCAATCCTACATGCAGACAGTACATTCATATACATAAAAATAAATAATACAATAAATAAATTGACAAAAAAAAAGAACTAGTTCTGCTGGGACGGTGGTTGACGTCATGCCTTTAATCCCAGCACTCAGGAAGCAAAGGCAGGTGCGGATCTTTGGGAGTTCCAGGCCCAGCCTGGTCTATAAGTGAATTCTCAGGCCTAAAGCCTGACTACACGAGACCCGTGTCCTCAAAAATTACCAAAAAAAAAAAAAAATAAAAACTCTAGTTCTGATGCAAATCCCCTTGTGAGCCCAGACCCTCCAAGCAAATTCTACCTAGGAACAAAGTGCTCTCCTTCTCCTTGCCCCTGTCTAATTCCAAGGAGCCTGAATTCAACACAAGTTATGATATGATACATTTTGTCATGGGGACAGAAAGAGATGAATTTACGAGGTAAATGCTATTACTTTGGTCATAGCAAATTTGAATTTTTCAGAGAATGATTTTGTGTGTGCAACTGGTGCGTCCCCCCCCTAATATTGAATTTGCACATCTAGTCGAGAAGACAGACACCCTACCCCAGCTGATCCTATAAAGGAAGCATACCCTGGCCTCAGCCAGCTCAGACTGCCCTGAGAGAACATGTGCTCTGCCCATGCTGCTGTACTCTCAGAACTGCTCTAGCTGAGGTCTACTTGTTCCCTTCAAGGACACTGGCTATAGAGAGCCTCATGCCCACAGCACACCACCAGCCAGCATTTCCATCTCGATTAGTTAGAAAGCAAATGCTCTGTAAGTTCCCCTGGACAAGGGCCTTCATTCCCTGTTCTCTGTCCAGGCTGGCAAGACAAAGGCAGTGTTGCCTTTGTTTTACGCAAATCCAGTGAGGGAGCATTTTCTGCATATGGGGATCACTCAGAGAAATGCTGTCAGATCTAGAACATTAGTCTTTATACATCCAACCATAATTTTAAAAGTGTAGGATAGGGGCTAGAAGATGCTCAGCGGTTTAGAGCACTGGCTGCTGTTGCAGAGGCCCCGGGTTCAAATCCCCGGCACTGACATAAGTGTGGCTAGAACTACAGCCTTCTATAACTAGCTCAAGGGAATCCCACTGATCACATTTTCTGACCTCTAGAGACACATGCATGACATGCAGATGACTTAAACACAATGAGGCAAAAACTATACAGACATATAAAATAAAAAAATAAAATAAACTAACTTTAGAGTATATGGGATCGATATTACACCTCCACCTTAAAAGTATAAAAAAACAACAGAAAAAGCGGGTGTGGTGGCGCACGGCCTTTAATCCTAGCATTCTTGGGAGGCAAGGTCGGTGGCATCTTTGTGGTTTCAAGGCCGAGCCTGGTCTACAGAGTGACGTTCCAGGAACAGCTGGGGCTACAGGGAGACCTCTGTCTCGAAAAGACAAAAAAAAAAAAAAAAAAAAAAAAACAAGAAAAACAAAGGGTGTAGGATTGATGGTCAACACCTCCACATATTCAAATTCCTGACTGGCTCCTCACAGCACCTCTTCCTGTAACACTCTTTCAGTAAGAGGCATCTCATACACCTGCTGCTCAATTTTAAACATACCATTATTAAAAACGTGGGGTTGGAGAGATGGCTCAGCAGTTAAGAAGACTGGCTGCTCTTGCAGAGGACCTGGTGGTTATATTCCCAGCCCCACATGGCAGGTTCCAAGGGATCTCCAACGCCGTCTCTGCCCTCCATGGGGCATTTACATGACATTGAGTGCACCCCACTTGCCATGCCGGCATACAATCATACAACATTAAAAAAAAAAAAAAAAAGCCGGCCGTGGGGAACACAGACCTTTAATGCCAGCACTTGGGAAGGCAGAGCAGGCAGATCTTTCTGTGAGTTCAAGGCCATAGCCCTGTCTACAGAGCAAGTTACAGGACAGCTGTGGGACTAAACGGGAGGATGACTTGTCCTCAAAACCACCAAACAAAACAAAACAACAACACCTCCTTCTACTTTTCCTTTCCTTCCAGTCAGCAGTCAAGCCCGTCAGGTCACACTTGGAAATCCACTCTGTGTCTTTCACTTCAACACAACATCACAGCATAGGTCTACATCACTACAGTAGCTTCTTACCAGTCAGCAGTAATCCCATCTGCCTAACCATCACTCCTCCTGCCCAGCCCAGAGCCACTTACGCCACCCTGCCTGTGCACCAAAACAGTGTCTATTTATACCTCTTGCATGCAAATCAGCACAGCATAGATGCACCCTCCCTGCAAAGAGTGGACGGCCACTCCCTGCTTGGTCTGAGCAGGTAAAGGAGGCAGGGTCCAGCACACCATCCATATTCTCTCCCACTCCTGGTTGGCCGCAACGACATCCCCAGTGTTTTCACTAGCTTCTCCTGTAGAAGAGAAAAGACACTTAGGGTTCCCTACTCCCATGAGTGCACTCCCTCGCCGCCATCCCATCATCAAGGTTCGGTCTACTTGCCTTCCTCCTTGCTCTGGCCCCTCCCCTCTGAATTGCTGCTAGCTCACTTTTCAAGTCCAATCTATAGTATTTCATGTAATTCAAATAAAATGCCTTAAAACCTTAAAAAAAAATGGGTGGGAACTGGAGAAGAGATGGCTTAGCAGTGTAGAGTGCTGGCTGTCCTTTGCAGATCCTGCTGTGTCAATTTTCCAAACACCCCAAAAGGCTAAAACAACCAAATCCATATACTCCAGTTCTAGGGATCGTGACACCTCCTTTGGCCTCTCTAGGCAACCATCGTTAATGCAGGCAAAACACAAATTAAATTATGTAATATATTTTTTTGTTTTTTTTTTTGGTATTTTTGAGACGGGCCCTCCTCTGTTGGTCCCAGCTGTCCTGGAGGCTCAACTCGGGTTACGGGAACTCACAGGCCTGCCTGTGAAAACCATGCGCCCTCCCACGTGCTAGCATATTAAACGGCAATGCCCACTCAAGCCTGGCGAGTAAATAAATAAATTTTTTAAAAAAACTAAAAAAATTTTTGGAGATATCGAAGAAAATGGAGAAAATAACTGGAAAAATAGGTCGAAGGAATTGGAAAAAATAATACTAGATGTGGTTGTTTGAATAGAGAAATTGTCCCCCCATAGGCTCAAGTCATTTTTAGACCATTTTTGTCCCCAGTTGGTGTGCTGTTTGGGGGTCGGCTTATGCAGTGTGGCCCTTTAGTGGAGGAGTTATGTAGCACTGGGGGTGTGCTCTAGCAGAGTTCCAAAATAGCCTTGCCAGTCTCCAGTTGCTCTCTCTCTGCTTCTGTGCTCACTGTGAAAGTGAAAGCCTCAGTTCCTCGCTCCACGCTCCGCCTACCACGCCTCCTCTACCAATATAGAACTCAATTCCTGGAACGCACAATTCTAAGCTAAAATAACTCTTTTTTTATTATTTTATTTATTCTTTTATTCTTTGTATGTATAGCTGAATGTACTGTACTGTATGTAGGTCTGTGCAACCGCGTGTTTGTCGTGAGCCCAGGAGGTCAGAAGAGGGCATTTGATTCCCTGGCAACTGGATTTTCCGTCGACTTCGCGGTTACAGAACGGTTCTTTCAGCTGCCGTGTGGGTGCCTGGGATCGAACCTGGGTCCTCTTGCAAGAGCAGTCGGTGCTTCTTTAACCACTAGGCTATCTTCCAGCCCCAATATAACAATCTTTTTTATTTATTTATTTTTTTATTTTTTATGCTGTGTATGGATTACTGTATGCAATGTAGCGTTTGTGGCACCCTGTCGAGCAATGTCGCAGAGGTCAGAAGAGGTGTGTTTGTCGGATTCCCCTGGAACTGCGAGTTCCCTGGAATTGAGGTTAAAGACGGTTATTCAGCCGCAATGTGGAACTGGGGATGCAACCGGGTCCTCTGCGATAGCGAGTCGGTGCTCTTAACACGCTTAGGCCATCTCTCCTCAGCCCATCGACATAAACTCCTTCTATAAGTTCCCCTTGCCATCATGTTGGTTTATATCAGACAGCATTAAAAGTGACTAATACAGGTAGTTTCCTACAGCTTCTAAATTTTAAAACTAAATGCAGAAAAATAACTAAAATTCTGGGACTGTACAGAGTAGCCAACAAAGTCAGAGAATGACCAGAGAAATAAGGGTAACATCTCAGCTAGTGAGCAATGATGGGCTGTTTAAAACTGATATTGGAGCTGGGTACGATGGTTCATGCCCGTCATTCCAGCACTCAGGAGGCTGAAAGACAGGTACTTAGTCCAGATTGCTAAGGCAGCATAGTTATAAGCAAATCGCTGTGAGACCCTATCTAAAAAAAATTAAAAATTCAAACAAACAAACAAAAACCCCCAAGCCTCTAAACAAAAACAAAAAAAAAAAACAAATGACCAACAAAAGAACTCTGTTGTTGGCCGACTGGAGGTTTTGAGGTCAGTGACAGTGTGTTGTTTAGTACAAGTGGGGTCCTGGGATCATCCCCCAGCACCAAAAAAAAATAAACAAACGTAATGCTGAGATTCCTGGTGTGGATTTGAAAAAAGTAGAGGCTAGGCTCTGTGTAATGCCATTGGCAAAATAAAAAATTGCAAGTGGATTTTGAACTGAATTGATGTAAACATAACCAAAAAGTGTATTTTAGGACACTATAAGAAATATTTGTGTGGCTGGAGAATGATGGCTAGCGGTGTTTGCGAGCGCTTCTGGAATGATCCCGTTTCTTCACAGAGAAACTGGGTTCGAACCCCAGCACCGCACTGGCGGTTGAACAACCGTCGTGAAACTCCAATCCATGTGAGCAATCAGGTCCCAAGGGGAATTCCGATCATCCCTCTTCTGACCTTTCCCGGCAATTTGGTCTAACTGACCACCGGCCGCACAAGATCCTAACATTGCCCACACCAGACACTCATACACTACAAAAATTAAACAAATTAAAAATAAAAAAAAAAAAAAAAAAAAAAACGATACACTATTTTTGTACTACTCTATCAGATCAGTTGCTTGCTGTGCACGTCATGAAGACATGAGTACTTGGAATCCCCAGAAACAATGTTTTGATTTTTTCTTATTATTTTTTGAGACAGTGTCGCCTTGTAGCCCCAGATCGGCCTGGAAGAAACTTGCTTGTTTTTGTTTTTGTTTTGTTATTTTTTATTAATTTTAAAAAATTTTTTATTAATTTTATTTATTTCGTATGTGTAGAATGTACTGCTGCATGCAAGTTTGTGCACCGTGTCCTGCACAACGGCGGATGGTCAGAAGAGTGTCTCGGCTTCCCCTGGAGCTGGCGTTCTTCTGGAATTGGAGTTTTCAGACGGCTCTCGGCCACAGTGGGTGCTGGGGCTCAAACCGGGTCCTCTGCAAAGAGCAGTTCGGTGCTCTTAAAACCGCTAGGCCATCTCTCAGCCCTTTAATTTTTTTTTAATTTATTTTATTTATTTTATGTGTATCGATGTACTGTTCGTGTATCGGTTTGTGCACCCAATGTGTGCACTTGGCCACGGGGGTCAGAAGAGGGGTCTCGGATTCCCCTGGATCTGAATTTCTCCTGGAATTGGAGTCCAGACCGTTTCAGACGCCATGTGGGTGCTGGTGATGTGATCGAACCCGGGTCCTCTGCAAGAGCAGTCCGCGCTCTCAACCGCTAGGCCATCTCTCCAGCCCCCCTTTTTTTGTTTTGTTTTTGTTTTTTTTTTTTGGTCTTTTTGAGACCAAGTGCTAGGATTAAAGGCGTGCGCCACCATGCCCAGCCCATGTTTTTTTTTCTTTTTTTAAACTCTGGGCACTGAGGAACAGACAGGAAGATTCCTGGGACTGCTGGCTGCTTAGGCAGCCTAGCCAAATGAGTGAATGCTGGGTCTGAGAGACCCAGTCTGAAAACATAAGATGAAAATTGAGGAAGGCACCTGACATTGACCTCTGACCTCCATGCACACCTCTACAAATGTGCGAATGCTAACACAGACATACACAAACACACGCGCACATGTGTGCGCATGTGCACGCACACACACACAATATATATATTTCTAATCCTAGAATAGGATCAACTTAATAGGATACAAAATTCTGGAAGCTAAATAAAAGTTGAAAAAAATGGGGCTGGAGAGACATCTCAGTGGTTAAGAGCTGGTTAAGCACATAAAATAAATAGATAATCTCAATGTGGTGGCACACACCTTTAATCCTAGCATTTAGGAGGCAGAGGCAGGCAAATCTCTGTGAGTTCAAGGCCAGCCTGGTCGACATAGTGAGTTCCAGGACAGCTGGAACTACAGGGAGACCTTGTCTGAAAAAGACAGAAAAAAAGATAAAATATAGATATGGCCCCTCCAAAAAATGCTGATGTGAGACCCCTGAGGCTCTGAGAGTCCAAGAACAGATGCTAACATCTTTGTACACAGTGATAGAGCCAGATGAGTTGACTTGGACCTGCTAAGAGAAGGAATACAGAGAACTTCTGGGAAAGAACCCAAAGGGAAAGTTCTGATTTGATGTGTCTGCTCAGAAGCCTTTAGGATGACTACATATGAATGAGACAGACTCAATGCAGGACTACTTTGGCAGTCAGGATTTACTATTTACTATTTGAGACAGGGTCTTACCAGGCTGGTCTCAAACACTCCTTCCTCCTGCCTCCACCTCCTAAGTGCTAGGATTACAGGCATACATCACACATACATCAGGGGAAGCTGGCTTTGTTATGAGCATCTTAATACAACAGGGGCAGTACATATAAATAGGTTATAGAAACAGAAGTTAGGTTTGCTAAAATGTCCACACTGATTATCTCTCCATAATGGGCTTTTTAGATAGTTTTTATCTTCCTAATTTTCTAATTTATTTATACCAGGTAGGTATTCTTTTATAATCACAAAAAAGAAAACCTAACGCGTTTTTTAAAAAAACCTAAAATGGCTGGGTGTGGTGGCCCACGCCTTTAATCCTAGCACTCTGGAGGAGGCAGGCAGATCTCTGTGAGTTCAAGGCCAGCCTGCCTGGTTTACAGAGTGAGTTCAGGGAGACCATGTCTCAAAAAGACCAAAAAAAAAAAACCTAAAATGTTCAGAACACAATAGTAAAATAATATTAAAGTGCTTATAAATCCATAAAAGGGGGAGCAACTCAATTAAAAGGTGGACAAAAGATAAGAGCAGGGTATTTATGGAAGCAGGAACAAAGATACATGCAAATATGCCTCATTTCATCAGAACTAGGAAATTAAATCACCAATCATTTACTATTTTACTAATCTGGGGCTGGCAAGATGGCTCAGGGGATAAAGGCACCTGCTGCCAAACTTAATAACCTGAGTTGATCCCCGGACCCCACAGAACAGACTTGCACAAACTGTTCTCTGACTTCTAAATATGCACGATGGCATAAGCATACCCATACACACATAGACAAAAGAAAACAAATGTGAAAAGTTTGCTAATCTGATTTTTATTTTTTTATATTTTTAAATTTTATTTATTTTTTATGTGTATGACTGTACTGTCTGCATGTAGGTTTGTGCATCTGTGTCGTGCAATGCTGCAGAAGTCAGAAGAGGGTGTCAGATTCCCCTGGAACTGGAGTTAAAGACAGTTCTCAGCCGCCATGTGGGTGCTGAGGATCAAACCCAGGTCCTCTGCAAGAGCAGTCAGCACTCTTAACCATTTGGCCATCTCTCCAGCCCCTAATCTGATTTTTAAAAATCACAATAATATCCAGTGTTGGCAGAGGTAAGGGAAAACAAAGACATTAGAACACTACCTGAACTTAGCTGTAACTATATCACAACTCTACACATCAATGAAAATAATGAGCAGCTAGCTCTGTGATGACTGACATGGAAAAGTCCTCTAAAAGACATGGAAATGTCCTAGGAACATGAAGAAAATGCACATATATGCTAAAACACAAACTCAGATATTATCATATAGCACAAATAGCATGCATAATTTTTATATAGCAAGTAAAAAATTAAGCTTTTAAAATACTATTAGAGGGCTGGAGAGATGGCTAAATGATTAAAGAGTACTGGCTGCTCTTGCAGAGGACCTGGGTTCCGTTCTCAGCAACCACGCAGTGGCTAACAACTGTCTGTAACTAAACTTTCAAGGGATCCAATAGCCTCTTCTGGTCTTTGAGGGCACTGCACAGCCCTAGTGTACTTACATACATTCAGGGAAAACATTCATACATAGAAAATAAAAATAAAAATTAATTACTGGGCGTGGTGGCACATGCCTCTAATCCAGCACTTGGGAGGCAGAGGCAGGCAGATCTTAGCCTGGTCTACATAGTGAGCTCCAGGCCAGCTGGGGCTAAAGGGAGACCCTGTCTCAAAAAGACCAAAAAGAATTATTTTTCAAGGGAGAGAACTTGAAAAATAAAAAGAAAGTATGGACAGAAGAAAAAGAAGAGAGGGGCTGGAGAGATGGCCTAGCGGTTAAGAACGCCGACTGCTCTTGCAGAGGACCCAGGTTCGATCCCCAGCACCCACATGGCAGCTGAGAATCATCTTTAACTACAGTTCCAGGGGAATCCGACACCCTCTTCTGACCTCCACCGGCACTGCACAACACAGGTGCACAAACCTACATGCAGACAGTACACTCATACACATAAAAAATAAATTAAAAAATTAAAAAAATATTTTAAAGAAAAAGAAGAGAAAAAATGTTTTGAGACAAGGTTTTACTATATAAACCTGGTTGGCTTCAAACTCATGATCCTCCTGCCTCAGTCTCCCAGTCTTCTAAGATTACAGGCAAGTGCCACCAGACCCTGCTTGAGGAAAAAATGAAGAGATAGAGAGAGAGACAGAAGAAAGAAAGAAAGAAAGAAAGAAAGAAAGAAAGAAAGAAAGAAAGAAAGAAAGAAAGAAAGAAAGAAAGAAAGAAAGAAGCAAGGAAGGAAGGAAAGAAGGAAGGAAGGAAGGAAGGAAGGAAGGAAAAAGAAAGAAAGAATTGCATACCAAGCCCTGCAGATTGATTTTTTTTTTTTCCGTATGACTGTTGTTGGATGATTCTTTATTTCATCAGAAAAGAAGTGGGAATTCAGGCTAGGTGTGGTGGGACATGCCTTTAATCCTAGCACTCAGGAGGCAGATGCAGGCGGATCTCTGTGAGTTCAAGGCCAGCCTGGTCTACAGAGTGAGTTAAGGCCAGCTGGGGCTACAGGAAAACCCTGTTTCCCTGTCTCAAACCAAAAAAAAAAGAAATTCACCTTCTTTTTGGCTTTGTTTTGTCATTGTCATTTTTTGTTTCTTTTTTCTTGTGAAAAGAAAAAAAATATTTTTTAAAAAGAGCAAAGGATGTTTGCTCAGTACCAGAAAGCCTGCCTCACATGCACAAGAGTTCCATCCCCAGTAAGAATTAAAAATAGGTAGTGAGTTGTAAATGGGAAAATGGACGCAGTCATTGTGTAGTGCTCCATGTTAAGCCAGTGAGCTGTCAAAGGCTGGAAAGTGTGGGTCGTAGGAAAACTGGGCTCTGAAACCAGTAAAATTAGGCTTTTTTTTTCTGGATATATATATATATATATATATATATATATATATTTTTTTTTTTTTTTTTTTTTTTTTTTTTTTTTTTT
>VZQC01012519.1:624386-661330 GCA_009823505.1 Rhizomys pruinosus
GAAAAAAAAAAATAAAAAAAAAAAAAAAAAAAAAAAAAAAAAAAAAAAAAAAAAAAAAAAAAAAAAAAAAAAGAAAAGAAAAGAAAAGACCTCAAGTACTAGAGTCTAAAGGGCTTAGGTTCCAGTCCTGGCTCTGCTTTCTGAAGAACTCTGAGCAAGTGACTTAAAGTTCTCAGTTTTCTTAAGTAAACTAGACTACTACTAACAATAATAATACTGGGCTAATATCATCAGTACTTCTGTGATGTAAGGCAGATTTAATGAGAGAATGCATGGAAAATCCTCACAAGAAATGCTCTGAGAACAATGGAAGTACCCACCTCTTCCGCCGCTCCTCAGGCCTTGCACTCCCAGCTCTTCCAACTCTACTTCATTACTCCATCCTTACTTACTACCACCATCCTCACTACCCAAAGCTTCAACCCAAACCTCTTCTCTCTGCAATATGCTAACCTCAGAGATCTGTCAGGACGGACCAGAGGGTGGTCCCGTTCAGTAATCTCCTCCACAGCTTCAGAGAGGGCACAAAGCCCTGAAAGTTGCAGGTTTGTGTCCAAGCTGGATATCTGCACAGTGGCCACGACTGCTGCCACATGCTGATCCAGGGAGCTTCGTGGACCAGGACCCCGCAAGGCTCTAGCCATTTCTGTAATTCGTGGAGGAAAGGCAGTAGCTAAAAGAACTGTGTTATCTCCAAGCTGGAAGTCTCTAAATGTCAAGTCCAGTTAGACTACCAACATTATTCGTCACTATAAATTGCATTTCTAAGTTCTCCAGCTGTATGTGAAGGATCTAATCAGTCAAGATGATGATAGCCTGCAAAATGGACCCCTCTTTTCCAAAGCTACTGAAGAAAAGGAGAGGTCGTTGATGAGATACAATCAAGGTCAAAGGGAAGAAGACAGATCCTTGGTTCCAAGGCATTTTACTGTGCAAAAGAGCCCTTCCCCCCTGCCTTTACTCTATTGACTTACTCTATTGGGCCAGCCCAGGACTTCACCAATGTCTCTGCTGTCCCCTCCTGGAACCCAACTTACCAGTAGCAGCCTCTTGGATTTCAGGGGACAGGACCATCCCCTCAGTCACCAGAAGCTGGTTAAAGAGCTGAGAATCACTCTGTGCTCTGGGGGGCTCAGTCTTTGCACTGGCAGGCTCTGCCTCTGCCTTAGGGGGCTTTGCTTTGGAGGACTCAGTCTCTTCCTCTGAGAAGCTGGCTGCTGACTTGGACTCCTCTTCTGGATCTGGGGTACAGGAGTGACTTCGTGAAGTGGGCAAGCTGCTTAGTTCATCAGGTAGCAGCCCATACTTGGCATAGATTTGGGAGTTAAGCAGGTCACAGAGAGTGCTGCCCTCAAACCGATTACTGAGAACCTGCAGCATACCTTCCGCCAGCTCTATGGGCACAGAGATCTCACCTAGGGCCTTTTCACCCAGGGCCTGTCAACACAAAGGGTATTCATTTCAGGGAGAAATGGGCGGCAAGAGCCTAAGAAGAGAAGGGGAGGCTGGCCACCCCTCCCATGCCCTTATATCTTCCACATGCCAAACCTTCACATCATGCCTCCTTCCATGAAGACTTCCATACCCTTTAATGACTAGCTCCAGACGCCCCCTAGCTGTGGTCTAGCTGTGGTCTTCCACAGCTGGAACTCCTAGAGTGCCCATCTCTACCACACCACAACCCCCTCCCCGGGTATCTCAGGCCTCTAGTACCTTATCCAGTTTCTCTTGAAGATTCTGGAAAATCGGCTGCTGTTCAGATAAGTCCAACTTCTTGATGAAGAAAAGTAGCTCCCACCACTCCGCCCGGGTCAGGTATCCCGAATCCTCGTTCTTCTGGGGCTCAGGCTGGAGATACGGTAAAGAGTAGAGGCCGTACGCAGGCTTCCAGTCCCAGGAGGGGAGTGCTGGGGAGGCAGAGACAGTCAGTTTCTGAACCTCTGAATGAGACATGGTTTAATGCTAAACCACACTCACTCCTCTGCCCTGAAACTCGCTATCCACATCCTCTCTTAAGCTCACCTGTGCCCAGTAACGTAGACCCTGCCCCCTTTTCCACAGCTGCTGAAGCCGAATTCCCAGTAGCTTCCTCAGGACCCAGGATTTCCAGCATGTGCCAGTGCACCCAATAGGTGCGGCCTGTTGACTGCCAGAAGACCTGGTAGGAGGGAAGAACAGAGAAAACTCAGCCCTCTAAGTCTGGGTCCGAACCTAGGTCCAGGGTACATCCTTAGACACACAACTGGCTAGGCCTGGACAGAACCCCATACAGCTAAGGGCTTCTTGCTAACCTTCACAGTCTGTGTTCTCCCTCTCCTCTTAGCATCCTTCACTGGTGGTAGTAGTAGTAGAAGCATCTCAGTATCTTGATTCTGCTTCCGGGGTATGACTCTGGGACTGCACAGCCCACCCACTTCACTAAATTTTCTCAGCACTCTAAATAGACCCCTGGGGGTCTGTCTACTTTTCTTTCTTCCTTTCTAAAAAGTATTTGTTTTTATATGTATGAGTGTATTGCCTGCATATATGTAAGTGCACCCGTGTCATAAAATGCCCACAGAGGTCAGAAGGTGTTGGACTCCCGTGAAACTGGAGTTATGAACAGCTGTTAGCTGCCATGTGGGTGCTGGGAATCAAACCCATGTCTTGTGAAAGAACAGCTAGTGTTCTTAACTGCTGAGCTAGCTTTCTAGCCCCTCTTTCTTTTATGTTGTTGCTAATATAGGCTCTCATAGAAACCAAGGCTGGCCTCAAACTCACCATATAACCGAGGATAACTTTGAACTTCTATCCTCCTGCCTCTACCTCCTGAGTGCTGAGATTACAGGCATGAACCACCATGCCCAGTTTTATCAAACCCAGAACTTTGTGCATACTGAACAAGCAGTCTAACCAACTGAGCTACTCAGGGTTTTTCTCCTTGAGTGGCATATCAGAGCTTCCTACATGGAAACCACAGCTGTGTGCCACCTACAATAGAGTCTTCATTGTCCAAGCACCGTGACCCTCACCTGCACAGGGGGAACACCGTTGTTGCTCTGCTGGAACTCGCCCTCATCTCCAGCACTGATCTCCTCATAGTCATCCAGGATCCGCACTCGCATCCCTGGCTGCACTGTCTGCTGAACATACTCACCGTAGCCACTACGGCTAGAAAATTCAGAGCGATGGCGGAAGGTCCGCCCTTGCTTTCTGGGAGTAGTGATGATGGTGGGCGGTAACAGTGGAGGCCCTGAAATGCAGGGCTGAAAAATGGACCGGGATGGCCGCGGCGGTGACATGCCCTGTTCCCCGAGGTTCGGGGCCCAGCCCATGTTCCGCACCAGCTCTGAAATGAGGTTGCCCACTGCCATACTGAACTCCAGCTCACGCTGTCCGCGACTTTTCTCCTTTGTGGGGCATGGGGAGCTTTGGTCCCCAACTCCTGGCTCCGGACTGTTGTTCAGCTGATCCAGGAGGGAGGTGACACATAGATAGCGCTTCACCAGGGAGAAGAGCAGCTTTCCTGGGATCTGTAAGACACAATCCTTGCTGTAACTTCATCTCTTTGGCCTCTCCCTTTGCCCTCAGTGTCTTCCTTTGCAGACAGAGGTGGAGTTGTCATTCCTAGGTCTGTACTTCTCAGACTAGTATGTCTAAGGAACACAAAGGAAATGTCTTCAAGAACAGAACCTTAGAATTTTGTGTGTGAGCATGAGTATATTAATGTTCACATTTGTGGTGACGTGTATGTGCAGGTGCATGTGTGTGCACTGTGTGCACGTGTGTGGAGGTCTTCCTTGATCACTCTCTACCTTACATAGGGAGGCAAGGGCAATCTAGAGCTTGCTGTTCCGGCCAGCCTAGCTAGCCAGACTGCCCCAGGGGTCCCTGTCTCTGCCTCTTGCATGCTAGGATTATAGGTTGGCAGCAATATCCACCCAGGTTTTACATGGGTTCTGGGGATCTGAACTCTGGTTCTCATGCTTCTACAGTAAGAGCTTTACCTATGGAACGTCTCCCCCAGCCTCTATTCTTAGGTTCCAATCTTAGAAATTCTGACTTGGAGAGGTTGAAAATGGGGCACAGAAGTTTACTTTGATTAACCTTTCAGGTTGCTGCGGTGCTAACCCACAGTCTCAAACCAGAGTTTGAGAGATCACAGTATTCCTGTAGAGCTGGCAGAGTACCTGAGGCAGATGGATGCCTTCAAACGCCACGCAGTGCTCTTCAGAGGATGTGGTCTCTGCAAACAACTCCAGCAAAGTGTAGCGGCTGTCAAAATCCATGTGCTGCTCGATGCCATCTTGCTGGCTCAGTGACAGAAGGACATGAGCCCGACTCCCTGTAAGCCACACCCAATCCAGATCTTCTCTTCAATTCCCAATACTCCTCCCTGCCTATCCCAGGCTTTCTCCTTTCTAGAAGCTTTTAAACTTCTTTATGACTGAGACCCAAATCAAGAAATATGCTTTACTTGTAACCTGGCACAATCTATACACACATAATGGAAACATACTTCATAATACAAAATTTACAAAGTGCTGTGTACTAAAAAACAAAAACAAAACAAAACAACAAAGTGCTGTGTACTGATATTTTATTGGTTTTCTTTTTGTTTTGTTTTGTGGTTTTTTTTTGGTCTTTTTCAAGACAGGGTCTCCCTGTAGCCCCAGCTGTCCTGGAACTCACTCTGTAGACCAGGCTGGCCTTGAACTCACAAAGATCCGCCTGCCTCTGCCTCCCAAGTGCTAGGATTAAAGGCATGCGCCACACGCCCGGCATTTTATTGTTTTTTTAAAGTTGGCTATAAATCCCTCCCAAACTGATTTCACAACCAATATTCCTGTTTAAAAAATGCAAATCTACCTAGTTTCTTCTCTGCCATATATAGAGAATGGACAGATAAACCCTATGTCAGCCTTTTATCCTGCTAATGTACTTGTAATAACCTATTTGTCTGTTTCCTTTATACTGAATAGCTACTTATCAAAGGAATCTCTCCTCTCTCTTCTCCTACTCCCTGTGGCTGCAGTGTTTTCTCTTACCAGCATCATGGGCCGCCAGGGCCTGCAGCATCTTGCCTGCACTCCGACGGATCTGAGGCTCAGGATTGCAGAGCATGTGCATAAGCAGGTCCAGGGCTCCTGTCTCCCTGAAGACACCAGTGAGGGGCCTGATGCTGGCATAGGCACTGAGCACATGGATGGTGTGAAGCACAGCAGCTGGAAGGCTGGAGGGCCCACCTTCTGCCAGCTGCCTGGCAGCCCTGCGTACCAGTGCCCTCACATCGGCCTCCATCTCTGCCAATGCCAATTCATCCAGACCTCCTGGATCTCGGGGAAAACTTCCTAAACCCCCAGCAGGTTCATTCTGAGGTCCTTTAGATAGTGACCGCTCACACAAAAGCATTGGGCAGTTGGCATAGACCTCTGGGGCTGACAGCCACATGAGGAGGTGCTCTGCCTTGTCTTCTTCTACACTCACTTTGCCCTCTTCTCCACACTTGAGGACACTCCATCGGATCAGGTATTCAGGATGTCCATCATGTCCAGGCCGCTGTCGAATGAGTTCTTCAGGATATGCCTGCAGCCGGGGCCCCAAGGGCACCATAAGATCCCCTACCATCCTGACTTCCTAGGATATACAAAGATAAAGACAGGCAGTATAGTTAAAAAAAAAAAACAAAAAACTACGTAGCAGATGATAGAATCTTACAATGTAAGTGCAGTGAGTGGTCTCAGTAGGCCACATGGTGCAATTTAAAGCAACACAGAAAAGGAAAAGAACAGGAATACACACACACACACACACACACACACACACAAATGGAATGGAAATAGGGGACGGAATAATCTTTGTGAGTTCAAATCCATCCTGGTCTACAGAGTGAGTTCCAGGCCAGCTGGGGCTACAGGGAGACCCTGTCTCTAAAAGACCAAAAAAAAAAAAAAAAAAAGTGTTTCAGAAATGGAAGTAGAGTTGAGTATGGTGGTACAGGACTTTAATCCCAGCACTAGAGAGCCAGAGGCAGAGGCAGGCACATCTCTGTGATTCAATGCCAGCCTGGTCCACATAGTAAGATCTAGGCCAGCAAGGGTTACAGGGAGAGCCTGTCTCAAAGAAACAAAACAAACAAATAAACAGACAAAACAACAACAATAATAAAATCCCAAATCAGGGGCTGGAGAGATGGCTCAGTGGTTAAGAGCACTGACTGCTCAGGTAGAGGACCAGGGTTTGATTCCTCTATAAGAACACCCACGCCAGGTGTGGTGGCGCCCTCCTTTAATCCTAGTACTTGGGAGGCAGAGGCAGGTGGATCTTTGTGAGTTCAAGGCCAGCCTGGTCTACAGAGCAAGTTCCAGGACAGCTGGAGCTACAGGGAGACCCTGTCTTGAAAAGACCAAAAAAAGAATATTCACCTTTGATTTAGGAGTGGTTTAGCATTTAAAAAAAAAAAACAACCCTCATGAGCTGGGCATGGCCACACGCCTTTAATCCTAGCGCTCAGGAGACAGAGGCAGAGGCAGTTGGATCTTTGTAAGTTCAAGGCCAGCCTGGTCTACAGAGTGAGTTCCAGGACAGCTGGGGCTACAGGGAGACCCTGTCTCAAACACACACACACACAAAAAGAACACCCACATGGGGGCTGGAGAGATGGCCTAGCAGTTAGGAGCGCAGACTGTTATTGCAGAGGACCCGGGTTCGATCCCCAGCACCCACATGGCAGCTGAGAACCATCTTTAACTCCAGTTCCAGGGCAGCTGAGAACCCATCTTTAACTCCAGTTCCAGGGGAATCTGACACCCTCTTCTGACCTCTGTGGCACTGCATAACACAAGTGCACAAACCTACACACAGACAGTACATTCATACATATAAAAAATAAAAATTTTAAAAGCTTTATTTTTTATTTTATTTATTTATTATGTGTATGAATGTACTGTCTGCATGTAGGTCTGTGCACCCTTGTCGTGCAGTGCCGCAGAGGTCAGAAGAGGGTGTCAGATTCCCCTGGAACTGGAGTCAAAGATGGTTCTCAGCCGCCATGTGGGTGCTGGGGATTGAACCTGGGTCCTCTGCAAGAGCAGTCAGTGCTCCTAACCGCTAGGCCATCTCTCCAGCCCCCAATTAAAATTTAAAAATTTAATAAAAAAAAAAAAAAAAAAAAAACCCACATGGCCAGCTACGACCATCCTAACTCCAGTTCCAGGGGATCTGACACCCTCTTCGATGTCTGTGGGCACTGCACGACAAGGGTACACTAACACACATGGAGGCAATACACTTATATACATAAAACAAAATAATTTTTTAAAACCCAAAATAAGTAACCACCACAATAACAATGAAATTCAAAAACAGAAATGGAAGAAGAGGTCTGGACTACAGCTCAATCAATATAGCTTAAAGTCAGAGTGTCTGTCTAGTATGTAAGAGGCCTTGGGTTTAATCCCCAAGAGTTTTTTTTGGTTTTGTTTTTTTTTAAGGCTATGAATTTAAGCCTGATGTAATATCACAGCCTATGATCTTGACAGTCAAGAAGCTGAAGCAGGAGAATCATGAATTCTCTAGCCAGGCTGTTATACAGAGCAATTCCATAGTGAGAGCACTGCTTTAAAAAAAAAAAAAAAACATAGCGGGCCCGTGGTGGCACACGCCTTTAATCCTCCTACCTTGGGAGGCAGAGGCAGGCGATCTTGTGTGAGTCAAGGCAGCCGGTCTACAAGCGAGTTCCAGACAGCTGGGGCTGCAGTGAGACCTGTCTCGAAAAAGACAAAAAAACTGGGAGAGATAGCCTAGCGGTTTAAGAGCACGACGCTCTTGCAGAGGACGCCGGGTTCGATCCCAGCACCCACATGGCGGCAAAACCTCGTAACTCCAATTCCAGGAGAACTCCAGTTCCAGGGGAATCCGAGACCCTCTTCTGACCTCCGCGCATTGCACGACACGGGTGCACAGACCTGCATTGCAGACAGTACTTTCATAACATACAAAAATAAATAAATAATAATAAAAAAAAACAAAAAAACAAACCAAACAAACTAACAACAACAACAACAAAAAAAAAAACCAGGGATGGAGAGAGATGACTCAGCGGTTAACAGCACTCGCTGACTGACTGCTCTTGGAGAAGACCTGGATTCAAACCCCAACACCCAGGATTCAAATCCCAACACCCACATGGCGGCTAACAACCGTCTGTAATTCCAGTTCCAGGGAATCCGATGCTGTCTTCTGACCTCCGCAGGCATTACATGACACCGGTGCACTTACATCCATGCAGACAATGCACTCATACACACACAAAAAAAGAAACAAACAAAAAACCAAACCACATCAAGCATGTAAGTGCTCAGTAAACATTATGTATAATTATAGCATAACCTATTATTATTCTTAGATGGAGATGGTAGAGTTAGCCAGCTTCAGTTAAATGGAAGTTATTAAGATGAATGGTCAGGAAAAGGTATGTGTGGTATGAAGCAGTGTAGGTGCAACAGGGGAGAGAGAGCCCAAGAATGGAAGGTGTACCCAGATGAAGAAACGGTGATCAGGACAAGCGTCATGTCGGGGTCCACGGACAGAAAACAAGACGTGAAGAGTCACGGAGGATGCGGCTCTCAACGGGGTGGGGGGGAGGATAACCAATGATGCCGCAATAGCCAAGTAAAACCCTCCGCTAGGCGTAGGGGGAGGGGGGGCGGCCTCAGAAGGGCCTAGACCAGAAGTGGTAAACCGAGGCCTGCAGGTGACATCTGCTGCCTGGGCTGAACCCAGAAAGCAGCGAGATCGCGGCCGTGATGGGCCCCAAGCGGCGATGGGGGGGATCGGCAGCGCCGCGGGATGGCCGGGGGCGGGGTGAGGGGGCCGGGCGCGGCACGAGCTGACAGCACCGGAGCTGGCTTCCTCCGCCAGCCCACAGCGGGGAAGGGATCCGGGGCAGGGGAGGAGCCGGGACGGGAACGTGGCGCAGAAGGCTCCTCTCACCTCCCGCCGCCCTGTTTGGCCCTCGCTGTAACCGACCCAGCAGCCGCTCCCGCTACCCAGGCCCGCCTCCTCTCAGATCCTTTCCGGTCACACGGCGAGGCGAGCGCACGCTCCGCGGGGCATCTACGGATCCCACCGCGGCCCACTCCGAGCGTTGCGAAACAGCGCGCGCGTGGAGCATGCGTAGTACCCGAGGCGGGGGCGCTCTACGCCGCCAGAGCTTGGTGCGCAGCCGGAGCCCTGGGTTCCAGGCTCTTCTCTATGGCCACTGTCCTTATTGGGAGGCCCCCTTCTCTTCCCTGGGGCTGCCTTCCTCATCCTGGACTCCCCCTGAATAAGTTTTAACTCCCACTTCCACCGCCCTGACTGCCCTGTGACTCTTCAAAGTTCATGAGTTTCCCAACCCTCCCCACCGCCAGTATTTTAGGTTAGTTCTACCACCTTCCTTTTCACTAAAACCACTGAACCCCATGGTGCCCTGAATACTTAGCATAGCCATGCATAGGGAGTAAGTCCCATTCCCATTCTTAAATCTTGTAGAATTGCCGGGAGCATGGACCCAAGGTCCTAAAGGAGTTCAGGACACAAAATATTATGATACAATCTAATTTATTCCTTCACACTCAGGTCAATCCACACACTTAGCAAACTGTCCTGTTTCCTTAGCCTATCTCCCCAAGGCTGCTCACCTACTTCACTTGGTCTTCCAAGCTGGGGAGTCCCGAGGGCTGCATCCCACACACCAGGGGTCCACAGGGGGAGTGCGACCGACCGCTGTGCTTCAGCACTTGCCAGTTTAAGTAGTCTGTAACCTGGTGGGGAGCGGGCTTCTGGGGTTATCAGCCACGCGTGTCAGGGCCCCTGCTGGTGCTCTTGGGCTGGGTGTCTGGTACACTGAGCAGTACACTAGTGCAGTTTCTTAGCAAAAATCACCTCAAATTCACACATAATTTTACATTTAATCATGCTCCTTACAAGAATTCAACAGCCCAAGCCAGGCTTGGTGGCGCATGCCTTTAATCCTAGCACTTGGGAGGCAGAGGCAGGCGGATCTTTGTGAGTTCAAGGCCAGCCTGGTCTACAGAGTGAGTTCCAGGACAGCTGGGGCTACAGGGAGACCCTGTCCCAAAAAGACTGGGAGTGGGGGGACAAGAATTCAACAGCCCAAAGCACCCCTTCCATTTCATTTTTATCTAGCACCAGTGATGTTTCTGGGGGCAGAATTGGGGGGGTACTCTTTCCTCCATATGCTGAAAAGACGCCAAAGACACAAAGACTCCAATCTGTGCACAAAAATGATACATTTATTGAAAGAGTATTTTTTTTAATACAAAAGAAAGCTCTGTACATAGGACTGTGACCATGTCCACTATTCCTGGGTCAGCATCCCAGGGGAAGTAGAAACCATTCACACACACCCCACATTCACACACACACACACACACACACACACACACACACACACACTCCAGAGCCACCAAGGAAGGGAAACACCAAGGGCTGCTGCACATAGAAATGCCCCTCATCCCTGACAGGCATGTTCTCCCCCAGCCACGACCACACAACACACACTTTGCCTGGTTCACTCACTAGGTCTGTGTTTTGTGAGGAGGAATCGTCAATATCTCCTCCCAGGCGTGGAGGGAGTGGGGAGTGAGTGAGTAGTGATGGAGGGAGAGCAGAGGATGGGGCTGGGCAGTTACAGACCTGAGTCCCAAGTGCCCCCACTCTAGCCCCTGACTGACCATGCCCCAGCCTTGAAAGCCACTCAGAAAGCCCAGAAGAAAGCCCATAAATGTGACTTTCATCTTGGCACCCCCAGCTGGGGCAAGATAGCAATGGGGACTAGAGGTTGGGGAGTGGTTCTCTAACAGGTCAGCAGATCTTCCCCTTGATACCTAGGCTGTGCATAAAATCCCCACCCCACCTCCACACCTAATCACAAAAGCAGACTAGTTCCTACAGAAGGCAGAAGGGGTTAATGAAACTTCACCCCAACTGTCTTTCTGTAAAAGCTCCCTTATTGGATATAGGTGGTAAAGGTGGGCTCTGACACAGGGTCAAAGAACCTCCCCTGTGCTGACCCACCCTCAAGGTCTACCCCAAAGGGGCAATTAAGGGGGTGGGGCACGGCCCCTGTACAAATTACATAAATACTGAGGTTACACTTAGAAAAATAAATTCATTTTCTTCAAGGCTTTTGCTTAATTTAAAAAAGTTACAGTAGCTGCTCACTCCCTGGGAGAGCTGCCCACTCCTGGCTCCACATTGCTGCACTCAGCCCAAGAGCTGCTCCTACTTCGGACCCCATTCCTCCATCTCCCCACCTCCCAGACCCCACCCTGCTCACTGCAACTTGGGCCCCAGGCAACTGCAGGCCTGGGGGAGCACAAGGCTGCAATGCCCATGCATGTGGCACAAATGAAATCAATTGCCTCTACCTGACACCCTCCCACCCCCACCCCCACATTTGGTCTCCCTCTTCCTTCTTTCTAGCAAAAGCCCTAGAGGGCAAAAGAGGCCCAGAGCTGTGGGTCACCCTCCCTACCACATGGGGGCATGGCCTGAGGGTCCCTCCCCCGGCTTCTCCTGGAAACAACACAGGACCGGGTGATCCCAGAATCTCCCCCCACACACTGGTTGACCCCAAGCTCATGGGGTGGCTCTGTCCCCAGGGGCCCAGCCAGTTCTGGGGAGCCCTTGGGCTCCCCAGGGAAGCCCTTGGGCTCTCCAGGGAAGGGGAGTTTGGGCAGGGAGGGGGATGAGAAAAACGCCATTAAAAAAAAGTTAAATATTTTAAAAATATATATAGATTTGTTTTCACTTAGTCTCCTCAAATAAAAAGTTCAAAATCAACTTTTAAGTAAAGCAGCTGGGGGGTGGAGGGGAAGACAAAGGGGAAGAAGAGAACGCTGATAGTTCCCTCCAACCCAAGAGCCCCTACAGGTCCAAGGGAGCGGCAAGACAAGGCAGGTGGCCCCAGCTACCTGCCCAGTGCACAGGCCCAGCTACTCAGGAGCTGAAGGGGCAGAGGGCAGCGGCATGAGGGAAGAAACCCCCATCTCCCCAGCTGGCTCCCTGAGGGGTGGGGGCAGGGCTCTTTTGACCCAGCCTGTGGCAGACACAGAGCTGACCTGGGGTCAGCAAAGAGGCTGGAGAGAGGGCCCCAACCAATTCCCCAGGGGAGGACACAGTGCCCAGTCCCACAGAAGGCCCATGAGTGAGAAGGTGGGGCACGGTCCTGTCAGGTAAGCTAATACTCATGGCAAACATTGAGCCAAGCTGGCAAGGGGAGTCCAAGGAAGGAGGACAGCCCCACCATCAACAGCAATGATAGGTGGAGCAGGAAGGAAGGGAAGGTGAGGGAGGACAGGTGGAGGGCAGGCAGGCCCATTTCTTTGGCTGGAGTGAGAGGGCATAGTCCTGTGGCTGCCCACTCCTTCTCCCCGCCTCCCTCCTGCAGCCCGTCAACATGTGTGTAAAGAAAACGTGAAAAGGCAACAATAAATAAGTGGTGCCATCCCTTGGGCCATCTGTCGAGGGTGGCAGGCGGATCATTCACTCTTGGTGCTGTGGGTGGCCTCCAGGTTCACCACCTGTAGCTCGGTGAGGTTGCTGCTGCTCCCAGCTTGCTGCCCTATCACAGCCATCTGTAGGGAAGGAGGAGTGTGAGGATGGGCGCCAGCCAGCTCAGGCTCCCTCTGCAGCAGGACAGCGGGGCCACTGGACTAAGGAAGATGAACTGGCTGTGTGGGATGGGGTGACAGGTACCCCCCCCCCTTTACCTGGTGAAGCTGAACTGCAGAAACAGGAATCTGCACTGTTCCAGATGGTGCTGTCAGGAACACCTGGGGGACGCCACCTGCACCAGTAAAGCATGGGAGATAAACTCGTTTGCTTGCTCAGGAGGAAACTCTGATACTGAAGGAGCAGTGTTAAAATACACAAGTGACTGGTGAGCCTCAGACATCAGTGCCCAAGGCTGCGTGACCCAAAGTGTCTCACCCAGTGGATGAGGGTGCCTGCGATGTGAGGGTTGAAGTGTGCATGAGTGTCCAAGTGAGTGTAGTTGTCGAGTGCACGTGAGAACATCCAAGCCTGTATATTTGTGCAGTGTAAGCATCTGTGTGTGTGTGTGTGTGTGTGTGTGTGTGTGTGTAACTCGGTTGTAGGGGCAGGGGGCATTCGAGTGTGCGTAAAAGGGAAGAAATGGTCCTCCTTTCTTCAGCCCTGGCCTTCCCTCACCTTGCTCCTGGACCTGGCTGTGGGACACCTGCATGGTGGATGGTGCCTGGGAGAAGGCATTGAGCACGGTGAGGCTGCCATCAGCCAGGCCCGAGGTGGGGGCATACATCACTGCATGGGGACTAGGGTACATCATGTGGCCACCCACAGTTGTGGGTACAGACGACGTCATGATGGTGGCGGGCAACGTCACTGGAAAACACAGACACACATCAGGGAGGTGCTCCCTACTGATATCTCCCATCCCGCCCCAGGATTCCAGTCTCCAGGGCCTTCTTGCTATGTCCTGGGTCAGCAGTTTGACAAAGCTCTGTTTCTTTCTTATCATTTACTAAAAAAAAAAAAAATCTTTTCTCTGACACAACAGCTCCAATCACTCTATACTACTAGGCTGTCTATCCATTGAGTTCTCTGGGAACCAATCCACTCCTAGGAAACTCAGACACTCTTAGGAAACTCTCCTGTCCTATTTTTCCATTTGCTCTCATTCCTTGCTCTGCTCTAAATTCACATTGAATGAATGCATCTCTGAAAGCAGCACTTCTCAGACATTAATGTTCGTACAGTTCCGCAGGAATCTTGTTAAAATGCAGATTCCGACTCAGCAGGTTTGAGGTGACACTTGAGACTTTCTATTCCCACAAGTTCTCAGGTGTTGCTTATGTTCAGTCCCTACTGTGTAATGATGTTGGACTAATAGTAACTTAAATGTAACTTTGAGAGCATCCTATCATTTCTGAGAGAACCAAAGGCCTCTGACAGGAATGAGGGCTACTCAAAACCTACAATACCCATAAGGAGACAACAGCATTGACAGCTAGGTTCTTCCTGGTTACTCAGCAAAAGCTGTTTATTTGGGCCAATAACTTTCCAGGGTTCCCTAACTTCTTCCTGGGTTCCTCACCCCCAGTGCAGAGCAGGATACAAAACCCAGCCATGCTCACCTGACTTTCCCATGAGGATGAGGCCAAAAGCCTCAATCTCTACTTAAGGAAATTCCCTGACAAGAGAGACACTGCTGATCACTTACTGCTAGGCTTCCTGTGGGAAGGCAGGACATGAGGGCGACAAGGACGTGAATTATACCTGTCCCGCTGGAGGAGGTCTGCGTGAGGTCTGTGCTGCTGTCACGAGAGGGAGACGCTTGCTGTGGGGCTTGGTGCACCTGAATGGCCTGCACGGGGACCTGCTGGGCCACTGCCCCACCTATAAGACACAGTGTCTTACTTGGGCTCCATCCTGCACAACTGCCACCTTCAGTAAACATGCTTGAGTAATCTAGTCCCAGACCACTGGCCCCCAACTCCCATCACTATCTTCCCTGAGAGCCAAAAAGGGTCCTTCATGCTCTGAATCAGCTCTCCGATAACTTCCTTCTTTGCCTGCCCCAGGCTTTGCCCTCCACCTTCTTCAAGTGACCCACAAATTAGCCTCAACCATAAAGCACATAATCTGCCCTCCAGTCACAACAGGGAATTAGTAATCTCCATGGTAATGGAGATACAAGGCTGGGCAAAGACCAACAGCATAGTTCAAACTTACTATACCAACAGCAGGGCTCACAGTGGGCAAAGCTTATCTTCCAAAGGGACCTAACAGACGTCTCTCTACCTCTAACCCCTGTTCACCCCCTTTCTGAGGAAAGAAAGTTGTTCTCCTGGTGCCAGCCCTTGCCATGCTCAATTTGCCCCAGAGAACAAATCTCTCCTTGGCCCCTGTGACTCACCAGGCATGAGGGTAAAGCTGGTAGGCAGCTGCATAAGGCCCCCGGAGGAGACAGGACCACTGCCCGTACTCTTCAGCACAGTCCCGTTGGCACTGCTGACAGCGCTGGGGCTGACACTAGCAGATACTGGTGCCAGGTAGTTGGTGATGGGGAAGGAAGGGCCGCTGCTGACTTGCATGGTGGTAGAGGTGCTGGGTGCTGTTTGGATGGTGGAGGTGGTACCTGGCAGGTTGGTGACTGTGAACGCTGGCTTCAGTGTGTCCTATACCCAGAGTAAAAGATGGAGCAGTAAGCTTCTGCCAGACCTCACCCCTGCAGTAGCTTTGTGTGAATTGAGAGTTCAAGCTGAAATTAGTGTGCTTCAGTACAAATCCCAGTTATACTATTTATCTGTACCATCATGCAAGTCATGGAGTTGTTGCTGGGCATGGAGGTACAACCCTGGAATCCCAGCATTTAGGAGGCTGAGGCAGGAGGATTGCCATGTGTTCAAGGCCAGCCTGGGCTAGATGAGATCCTGTCTCAAAATTTAAAACAAAAATTAAATAATGAATGATAATACCACCTACCCCAGATGTTGTTAGAAAAATTAAATAGGCTAACATACCTAAAACCACTTACAGAACACTACCTGGCTCATAACAAGACCAAAATAAACATTTGCTCTCTTATACCGAAAACTCTTGGAGTTCTCTGTCCCACTGGGCTGTAGTAAGTAATCACACCCTAGACAGGGCTGTTTCTAGTTCTAGTAAGGACTGTCCGGAGGACCCTGAGATAATTACTTCCTTTTTATGGGCCTCAATTTTCCTCATGAAATTTCCCAACATTAGAGAGCTGGGCTTATGTTTGCTTTAAAAAGGTTCATGTAATATAGACTGTATGTTTACAATGTTGTGTATAAATGGGACGACTTGGCCCTCCACCATCTCCCCGTTGGCTGTATGATTTTCTTTTTCCAAGGACTCCTGGAAGCAGTGCCGTCTTCAGGGCTGGCTGGGGGCTCGGCCCATCCACCTCTTAGGGTGCCTTCCTTTCCTTCTCCTATGGCATCCCTTCCCTCTCCCATGTGCTCGGTGTTCAGTGGTGTATATTTCTTCTCCCAGATAAGGGGCACATGCCCCAAGGGATATGATCCTTAGTCTTAGCTCATGGGGGCTCTTTATAAGGAGCTAGGGGGAGGGGAGGGCAGAAAACAGGACCGAGCTGAATCAACAGGCTAAGGTCTGGGCTGCCTGAGGGCCACCTGGCTGCCCAGCCCTCTGGTGAGAACCATTCCTGGGAGTAGAGCTGCTGCTCCAAGGGGAAAGTGTCTCCCCACCCCTCCTGTGGGCCCCATGGTGTGATGCTGTGTCTGTATATTCTATACAAAGGTACTTGTCCTTTCCCTTTGTAAACTACATTTGACATGGATTAAACCAATATAAACCAGTTGTTGTCTGTGTGTATGAGGGGGCTGATGGGAGGGAAGGGGGCATCTTAACTGAGGCAGTTAGAGGTTAATTCTGGGCAGTACGGAGCACTTGGCTGTTGGCTGTAGGTGTTTCGTGAAGCCTTATGCAGGGTTGGTCTACTGGGGCTCTGGAGCATTCCAGCAGGCATGGGGGTGGGGCTGAAGATCTGGGCTCCTGGCTATTGATGGGTAGGGCTCTAGGTTAATTCTTTATCGATGTAGGATCGTCAGCTCATTAATCATAGAAGAGGTCAGAGCTTGGGGTACAGAGGATGTAAACTGTCCCCCAACCCAGGGCAGGGGCAGGCACAGGAAAGAGAAGCCCTGGGCCGCTGTGTTAGTCCTTTGCCTTGGACACCCGCAATAAACACTGCAGAATTGGGTCTAGTTGGTGGCTCCAAATATTTTGAGCACAGAGCTCACAGAACTTGAGATCAGAACTGGATTCCACTGTGAGCTAAGCGGCCTCCAGGTGTCCAAATCTGGTGTCTGGAAGACCTGGTGAGGTGAGGCTCTGTTCCAGTGTGTAGTTCAGTTCTGGTCAGCCTGACTCAANCGGGCGGGAGACCGGCGGGGAGCCCGAGCCGGCCTTATATGGGCACGGAGGCCGCCCGCTTATCTCGGGGGACGGCCTCCTGTCAGGAATGGAGGATGGACACCTGTCCCCTAGGATAAGGAACACTAACCTGGCTCCTCTCCACATCACTGGGGCTACCTATTTACCTGTACTGGGCAAAGGAGGGAACGGGACCCTTTCTTTCCCTCCCTTTACATAGGTGACCCAAACAACACACCTTGGTCTCCCCACTGCTGTCAGACTCCGACACCTGGTAGGTGAGATCCGGCTCTTCAAAGCCAGTGGCACTCATTCTCTGGTCTGTGGTGGGGTCTGAGCGGGGTGGAGAGTCTGGCGAGTTGAGGCAGGTCTGAATCAGTGCCTTGCCGGTCTCACTGGTGATCATGGGCTGCAGTTTGCGGGTGGCAAAGGTATACACATGGCCTGTCTCACTGGCCACCAGCAACAGCACCTGTGTCCCTGTCAGCGTGGACAGTTCATAGGCCTGGGGGGTAGGGAAGGAAATGGGCAGGTCAGCCAAACTTTTTCTCTCTACGATTCCTCAGGAAGGAGGAAAGAGAAGAATTACACAGTGATCTCCAGCCCCCATTCCTATAATGACCTTCATCTCTGGTGACTCTAGCAGGGTCCTATCTGGATATCTGAAGGTGAGCTGGGAGTAGAAAAACCACCTGCATCCTTGGAGGAGCAGTCCCATTGACTGCAGATACCCCAAACAAGCAGTTACAGCTTCCACCAGGAATGGAGCATCTCACCTCAAAGGGACACAGAGAGGGACCCAGTTAGCTGTTCCCTAACACAGCTTAGTGCCCAGAACTTACAGAAGCACACTCCCCACTCATTGTCAGAGAAACAGAGGGTGATCCTTACTGCACTGGAATTCACACATCACATTAGTGATAACGGCCAAGCTGCCCCATGTTTCCTGACAGAAACTGCACAGGCTCTAATTTGTTGCCATAACTAACTCCTTCTGCTGCCCTGTAACACTGGACTGTCCTTTCTCTTCCTGTGTCTTGGAAGAGGGAAGGCACTACCTTCTTCCAAAACCTCCTCCATGGATGATCAATGGGTACTGATACCAGAGGGCCCAAAGTGATGGAAGCTAAGTTTGCAGTAAATAGCCTGCAAACTGAGCCCAGAAAAGGGGTCCCCAACAAGCTCCACGGCCCACCTTGGAATCAGTACCACTTTCTATACCGGACAGATAAGAACATTGGTTCCTAAGGTCGCAGGTTGTTCCCAGTTCCACCCAGATCCCAAGATGGCCCCTTTCCTCACCACTTCTTACAGGATATTGCCTGCCAAAGGAAAAAAATTTTCCCGATATCGCTACAAATCTTCCTGACTTTCCCCCAAACTCCACACACTGATTTACCCTAGAGCTGGAAATGCCACTTGTCCCAAAGGCGGGCGACTCTGCAGCCAGTCCTGCCGGCTGGCCGCAGGAGATTTCCTGAGAAAGCAATAGGAGACACATGGCCAGGGCGGGACTTGTTCCCAGCTCGCTCCTGCTAGCGGCACAGCTCTCCGGCTCTGCTCCCTCACCTGGTCCTACCCCTGCCTGTCCTTCAGCCCGCAGAGCTCCAGTGATGCCCACCTTCCTCCCACACGTGTGGCTCACTGTGGGGATCCAACTCCCTCCAGCCTCATCTCCAAACCTCTCCGGCTCCCCGCTTTTCCTCTACCCTTCCCCAAATACCAGGGCGCCCTAGATCTCCTGCCCCCCGCGTCTGCTCAGCCACCTTAGGACGGCCCAGTGCTCCCTCCAGCCTGCTCCTCAGCAGGGCCCTCCTCCTCCCGCGCACCGCTCAGGTCACTCCCCTCCCGGCGCCTTTCCCCCTTGATTCCGGACGCTCGCTCGCTCGCGGCGTCTCCCCTCTCCCCACTTTTCCCCGGCGGCCCCTCCCCTTTCTCCCCGCCGGGGTCTCACGGTCCCCTCCCACACACCTCCAGCCGCCCGGCCGCCTCTCGGCCCCGAGCTCTCGGAATCCCCCTGCGCGCACCCACCCCCGGATCCCCCGCGGCCCCGCCAGCCGCCCGTTCCGTACCTTCTTCATGATGCCCGTCTTCCTCTTGCTGAAGGTCGTGTAGCGCCGCAGCTTGTTGTCGATGAACTCCATCTTGATCTTCACGCGGCCCCGGGTCTTCTTTCCCGGCTTAGCGCCGCTCACCGCGCCGCTCACCGGCCCGTAGCCCCCGGCGGCCGCCGCCGCTGCCTCGGGCCCACCGACCACCACGCCGAGCTCCATCTCGCTCAGGCTGCGCTTCAGGCCGCGCCGCTCGGCGCCCAGCTCCTCGTCCTCGCCGGACTCGGAGTCGCCCTCGCTGCCGCTGTAGAGGGCCCCCGCGGTGGGCGCCGGGGTGCTGGCCGCTGCCGCTGCAGCCTCCCGCTCCAGGCGGCCCGCTCCGAGCCCCGCGCCGTTCCCGGGGACCCGGCCCCCGTTCGCCCCGCGAGTCCCGCCGCCGCCGCCGCCGCCTCCACTGCCCGGCCGCGCCGTCGGGGTCCGGCTCAAGCTGCCCCCGAGGGCCGAGCCCCGGCCCAGAGCCGCCGCGGCTCCAGCTTGGCTCGGTAACATGGCGCTCGATGCAGGAGGGCGGACGGGCCAGTCAGCGAGGGATCCGAGCTGCCGCCGCCGCCGCCATCGGCTTCCCGGTGAAACCCGGCACTCCCGTTGCTGCCGGAGCGGCTCTCGCGGCCGCGGCCGCCGCTGCGAAGCCGGGGCTCCTGCACGCCCGGGCCGACCTGGGCCCTCACTTTCCTGCCCCCGGGGCCCGGGTTGCCCCAGGCCGCGCGCAGCGCCCCCTGTCCGTGTGCTGGGGCGGCGCGCCCGGCGGCCGTCAGCGTCCCCCGGGGGGCAGGGGCTGCTGGCCGCGGCCGAGACAGCGGGTGGAGGGGGCCGGGACCACGCGCTGGCGGCGGAGGGATCCCCCGACCCTTCCCCCCATATAAAGAGATACAATGTTTCCTTTTATGGCGAGGCCGCTCCTTATATGGTGAGCCCCAGCGCCCCCGGCCCATTGGTCCGCGGTTCCGGCACCTCCGCTCCCCATTGGCCCGGAGGGGGCACTTATTTGCATAGACATCCCGAACTCGCTGCTGTCATCCCGCGTCAGACCGCGATTCCGAAAGGGGAGGAGCCAGCTCCTTAAAGGAACTGGCGAAGGCGCAGCTCCGCCCCCCTGAGTCGATGATTCTCGTGCAGATTGGGAGGGAACTGCAGGGAGGAAACCTGGGAGGACTGTCTGGCTGAGAGGAGGGAGAGTTAGAAACTCCCGAGAGTAGCGTGTGGGGGGTGGAGAGGGGGTTTGAAGTAAATGAGAAAAATGCACCCCAATTCCGGCAACGCACGGATAGATTGGAGAAGTTCGCCCACCCCTTCCTGAGAAGACAAAGTTATTGGAGCACAGGGAGCTTGAGTGGCCGGTATTTAGACTCCTTGCGTCTATCGACTCCACTTCAACCTTACCCCGCCGCACCCCCTCCCCCCACCCCACTTCCCTTTCCCTCTCTTTTCAAAGGATCAACACTTTCCCACCAGTCTGGCTCCCCGGTCACATTATTCATCATCCTCTACACTGGGGGGTCTTTGGCAGACACATCTGGAACAGGCGGAAGGCTAGAGACAGTCTTCCTAGCATCCCTAATGGGGGCAGGGCAAAGAGGGGGAGGTCGGTGAAGACTGAAGACTTGCAGCTGCCGACTGGAAGAGGGGGTGGTCCCGAGGATAAAGCACACCCCACAGTCAGGGAAAAGGTCCTAAGAGTGTAGTGGGGTCGAAAGTTTAAGTTAGTGGGCGAGCAAGAGCACTAGAAGACCAAGGAAAGACCCAAAGAAGTGAAAAAATGTTTTTTAAAAGTTAGAACTAGAGTGTTGCAAAGTCTAGGGTCATGGTTAGGGTCTGAGTCTTTGCTCCAAGGTAGTGAAAATAGTATAGACTTTGATGTTAATGAAAATACTCAGATCTAGTCGGGTGTGCTGTAATTCCAGCACTCCTAAGGCTGAGGAAGGGGGATTGCCATGACTTCAAGACCTCCCTAGGCTACATAGGAAAATCTTTATCTCAATAAAATAATAATAATAATAATTCAAATCGAATCTGCCTCTGCTAGGCCTGTGAAGCAAGTGACTTGGTCCATATTCACATTCACTGGTGTTGGTTCATCTCCCTCAGATATGGAATACAGAATATTTAGTTCTATAAAGGGTAAAGCATACAACAGTGCTCAATGGTCAGTGGGTAGCTACATCTAAGCTACCCGTGGTAAGTCACTCACTCCAGTGATCTGCATCCTGGCATGTTTAATGGGATATGAGAGGCTGATTTTCCTCTGTGCTACTGGTAGTGATACCAGTTTAATAAACTGTGGCCACCCAGGGGTGGTGGTGCAGGCCTGTAAACTCAGCACTCAGGAGGCCAACACAGGAGGATGACCACTACTTAGTGAGTTCTAGGCTAGCATAGGTCAAATAATGAGTGTCAAAGAAACTCGCTGGGGGTAGTGATGCTCGCCTTTAATCCCAGCAGAGGCAGGTGGATCTCTGTGAGTTCAAGGCCAGCCTGTCTACATATCGAGCTCCAGGCCAGCTGGGACTAAAGGGAGACCCTGTCTCACAAAAGACCCCCCCCCCAAAAAAAAGGAAAGAAAAAATAAATAACCTGGAGAGGTGGGGCTGCTCTTGCAGAGTACTTGGGTTTGGTTCCCGGCACCCAAATGGTATATAAAAATGGTCCTTAACTCCGGTTCCAGGGGATCCAGTGCCCTCTTTCTGGCCTCTGTGGGCTTTGCAAGCATGAGGATCTGAGTTCAATCCCCATAACCCATGTCAGAAAAAGACGGGTGTGGTAGTACACGCTTGTAAGTCCAGCCCTGGGAGGAGGAGAGGAGGAGGAGGAGGAGGAGGAGGAGGAGGCGGCAGACAGATAGATGCCTGGGGCTCACTGGTCACCTAGGCAACAGTGCTTGGCCAGCTCCAGGTGAATGAGAGACATCTCTTAAAAAGCAGAGCCTAAGGGCTGGAGAGATGGCTCAGTGGTTAAGAACAATTGCTGTTCTTGCAGGGGACCTTAGTTTGGTTCCAAGCACCTGGGACGGCTACCTTGGGCACCCGGCTGGCATGCATGTGGTACATTTACATAGGTGTAGGCAAAACATTTCACACACACTTATAAAATCTTTTTTATTTTGTCACATATTGTATGTGTGTATGTATGTGTTTGTTTGCACATACATGTCAAGTGCATGTGTGGAGGTCAAAGGACAACTTGGAGCTGCTTGTCTCCTGCCACATGTATTCTGGAGATCAAACTCAGGTCATTAGACTCTGTAGCAGGCATTTACTGAGCCATCTTGCCAGTCCTCCCCCACTCCAAATAACTCTTGAAAACAAAGGGTTAGAGAGATGACTCAGCGGTTAAGAACACTGGCTGCTCTTGCAAGGACCATGGTTCAGTTGTTCCCAGCACTCTCAAGGTGGCTAACAATGGTCCTGAACTCCAGTTTCAGGGGATCTGATGCCTTCTTCTGACCTCCATTGAGGCATTGCATAACACAGGTACACTTACATAGAAGCAAGCAATACATACATACATATTAAAAAAAAAAAAATACTAAAAAAAAAAAAAAAACCCAAACAGGAAGTCTGGGCCAATGAGATGGCTCAGTAGGTGAAGGTGCTTACTGCCAAGACTGACATTCAGCCCTCAGGACCCACCTGGTAGAAGGAAAAAAACAACTCTTGAAAGTCGTCCTCTGATCTCCACATGCGCTATGGTGTGCATGCACCCACACATGTATACAAATAAATGATTTAAAAAGTATGTATGCACAGATTCACTTACACACATGCAGGCTAACCACTACCCATAATATAAAAATAATAGTTTTTAGCCAGGCGTCGTGGTACATGCCTTTAATCCTAACACTTGGGAGGCAGTGGCAGGCAGATTTTTGTGAGTTCAAGGCCAGCCTGGTCTACAGAGTGAGTTCCAGACAGCTATGGCTACAGGGAAACCCTGTCTCGAAAAGACAAATAATAATAATAATAATAGTTTTTAGAAATAATACAAAATTTAGAATAAAAAATGAGGTAGATGGTTCCTGAAAAATTACACTTGGTTTTCCTATGGCCTCCGGCCTCCATACATACACACACAAACACACACACACACACACACACACACACACACACAAGGAAACCAAGGTTGAGTTTTGTTTTGTTTTTTTGAGGCCAGGTCTCTGGTATCCCAACCTGACTTTGAACTTACTAAGTAGCTGAGAATGACCTTGAACCTTCTTCCACCTCCTAAGGCCTACCATAACAGGCATGACTCACACACCCAGCTTAAGTATTTTGTAAAACTTTTGTTTGCATCATGTATAGGCTGCACCATATAAAATTATTTTGTAGGTCAGGAGGGTAGAATCATCAATTTCATTGGCTTTATGCATGAGCCTGGTGACAATATCACCACATTCTTGGGACTGTGAGTCACAGTACTAAAACACATTCAAGAGATTTGCGAAAGATGCATACATACATGCATATACACATACATACACAAACAAATACATACACATTAGCATGGGCTTACTCACTAATCACTAAACATAGAAACTAGGAACCATCCTCCTTCCCATTTCCCAATAGTTTTTTCTCCCTCTCTAATTTGTACTACAGATACTTAAACATATGGAATGCATTATCTTAAAGAAGACTGGCGGGGGGCTGGAGAGATGGCCTAGCAGTTAAGAGCGCCGACTGCTCTTGCAGAGGAGCCGGGTTTGATCCCCAGAACCCACATGGTGCCTGAGAACCCCATCTTTAACTCCAGTTCCAGGGGAATCTGACACCCTCTTCTGACCTCCGCGCCATTGCCATTGCACGACACAGGTGCACAGACCTGCATGCAGACAGTACATTCATACAAATAAATAAATAATAAATAAATACAATATAAATAAAAGAAGACTAGGTCAAGTAGATAAGTAGATTCCATAAGGGCTCTAAGGGCCACAGCTGGAGCTGCAGCGGGGTAGCTGTTGTCTAAGCAGTCCAAATGGGCATCCACAGTCCTGGGCAGAGGGCAGCTGCCCTCCTTCATAGACACAGTGGAAGGTCTCTGGGAAGAATAGGTCTCAGCTACCTTCCAATAAGCTGCTCTCCAACTTCACCCAGTTTCTGAACCACTGAACACCTATGTATTGTCTGCATGTATATAAGTGCATTCATACAGTGCAATGCCCTCAGAGGTTAGAGGAGGCCATTGGATCCCCTGGAACCTGAGTTAGATGTTGTTAGCCACCATGTGGGTGCTGGGAATCAAACCCGGTTCCCTGAAAGAGCAGCCAGTGCTGTTAACTGCTGAGCCATCTCTTCAGCTCTTCCCCACCCCCATATAAGAATAAAACCCTAAGGGGCTGGAGAGATAGCCTAGCAGTTTGACCGCTCTTACAGAGGACCCGGGTTTGATCCCCAGCACCCACATGGCGGCCGAGAACCGTCTGAAACTCCAATTCCAGGAGAACTCCAGTTCCAGGGGAATCAGAGACCCTCTTCTGACCTCCGCGGCATTGCACCACACGGGTGCATAAACCTACATGCAGACAGTACATTCATACACATACAAAAATAAAATTAAAAAATACTTAAAAAAAAAATAAAACCTAAGAGATTTGGGGTCCGAGAGATGGCTCAGTGAAGAGACAACCATGCCAAACATTCCAAATTCAATTTCCAGAACCCAAATGGTGGAGAGATGCAACTCTCAAAGCGTGTCTTTTTTTTTTTGTCTTTTTGAGGGTCTCCCTCAAAGCATGTCCTTTGACTCCAAAGGTCTACTGTTGCAAATACACACACACACACACACACACACACACACACACCACAACACACACACACACGCACACTGGAAAAAAAATCAGAAGACTTAGGACTCTGGAGATGACTCAGTTGGACCAAGGTTTGCTTCTTGCAATGTTTGAAGACCTGAATTCAGATCCCCAGAACCCACGGAAAAGCAGGTAGTGCTTGGCCGAAGTTCCAGCACTGCTACAGGAAGTCTACAGGAAATAGAATCCCCAGCAGCTCAGGGACCAGCCAGCCTGGTATACACACAGGCAAACATGAAACACTGTCTCAAATAAGGTTGTCCCCTGACTTCCCCACACATGCTGTGTGGCATGTATGCATCCATACTTAAATATACAAACAGGCACACAAACACAAAGATTTAAAAAAAAATCGCCAGGTGTGGTGTGCATGCCTTTAATCCTAGCGCTCAGGAGGCAGAGGCAGGTGGATCTTTGTGAGTTCAAGGTCAGCCTGGGCCTTACAGAAGTGAGTTTCAGGACACCTGGGGCTACATGGGAGACCCTGTCTCAAAAGACAAAAAATTAAAAAAATAAAAAAATAATTCACGAGACTTACTAGGAATAAAGCTCAGTGGTAGACCGCTTGAATAGAGGTACACAAGACCCAGGTTTCCTTTTACAGGAGAGCTGGAGAGTGGCTCAGCATGTTAAGAGCACTGCTGCTCTTTGCAGAGGAACCTGTGGTTCTGTTCCCAGCACTCACATAGTGGGGCTAAACAACCATCCTTATTCCAGTTCCAGGAGAACTAACACCCTCTTCTTACCTCCAAAGACATTGTACAACATAGGTACACAAACCTACATACACACATACACATATAATAAAAATAAAGTTGGGGCTGGAAGGAGATGGCCCGTAGGGTTAAAGGCAGCACCATATCTTGGCTTTGCAGAGGACCTGTGTTCGAATTCCCAGCACCACAGTGGCAGCTAAGAACCCGTCTTTAACTCCAGTTCCAGGGGTAATCAGAATCCCTCTTTCGATTCTGACCTCTGGGCATTGTACAGCATATGATGGCCACAGCCGCAACCATGCAGACTAAGTATATCTATTTACCACATAAAAATAATAAAAATAAATAAATAAATTTTTTAAAATTATATTTTAGGGACTGGAGAGACAGCTCAAAAGTTAAAGATTACTAGATGTCCTTCCAGAGGAACAAGGTTTGGTCCCAGCACCCATATGGCAAGCTTAACAACTTTCTTAATTCCATGGTTCCAGGGTTCCAATGCCCCTTTTGACCTCTAGTGGCATTGGTTATAAGTTATGGGGTGTACTTATACATTGCAAGCAACACTCAATACACATAAAAAATGATAATTACTATATATTTTTGGTCTTTTGAACAGGATCTCCCTTAGTCCCAGCTGGCCTGGAGGCTCACTATGTAGACGAGGCTGGTCTTGAACTCACAAGATCTACCTGCCTCTGCCTCCCAAGTGCTGGGATTGATTAAACATCATCCCGGCAAAAATTAAAATATTTTAAAATTAACCGATTTTCATATTAAAACCTGACTAGACATTAGGGGATATCACTCAGTGATAGAATACATGTCTAGCAGGCTTAAAGCTCTGGGTTTGACCCCCAGAATGTGAGGAGGAGTGTAGGATGGGGAAATTGAGAGATAAACATGTGCATACGCACACACAAATGGACATTTACACACCCCAAATGTTCTCTTTTATCCTTGCAAAAATTTCCAATCTTACTACATGTAGTGCATAACACACATGCACATAAAAGAAACAATCTTTTAAAAAATTGTCACAATCTAATAAGAATACTTTTCCTTTGGAATTAACCTTTTTTAAGGGAAATTGTTTTTTTTTTTTTTTTTTTTTTTTTTGCTTTATTTGAGACAGGGTCTCCCGTTAGTCCCAGCTGTCCTGAACTCACTCTTGTAGACCAGGCTGGCCTTGAAACTCACAAAAGTATCCGCCTGCCTCTTGCCTCCCAGGTGATAGGATTAAAGGCGATGCACCACCATGCCCGGCTTTTTTTTTGGTATTTTTGAGACAGGGTCTCCCCGTAGCCCCAGCTGGCCTGGAGCTCGCTTTGTAGACCAGGCTGGCCTTGAATTCACAGAGATCCACCTGCCTCTGCCTCCTGACTGCTGGGATTAAAGGAATGTGCCACCACACCTGGCATTTTTAGGGATTCTTAATGTTGAGGTAGGTCTCAGTTGTGATGGCAGGTTAGAGGGGACTAAAAGGAAATCATGAGAGGGCCGGAGAGATGGCTCAGCAGTTAAGAACACTCAATGCTCTTGCAGAGGACCTGGGTTCGATTCCCAGCACCCACATGGCAGCTAAGAACCATCTTTAATGTTCCAGGGGAATCCGACGCCCTCTTCTTACCTCCTCGGCATTGCACAACACAGGTGCACCAACCTACATGCAGACAGTACACTCATACACATAAAAAATAATAAATAAAGCCGGGCATGGTGGCACATGCCTTTAATCCTAGCACTTGGGAGGCAGATCTTTGTGAGTTCAAGGCCAGCCTGGTCTACAGAGTGAGTTCCAGGACAGCTGGGACTACAGGGAGACCCTGTCTCGAAAAGACCAAAAATAAATAAATAAATAAATAAATAAATAAATAAATAAATAAATAAATGGAAATCCTGAGCTAGTATGCGTATGCGCAGGAGAACTCTGGGAAGCTGTGCTGTATGTAAACAAAAGCCGTGCTAAGCTCTGGAGTGAGGTTTGGGAAAAGGAAGCACATTTTCGCTGTGTGTAGTCTGTACCATGGACTTCTTCCACAATTGGTATGACACTTTCACCTTTTTTTTTCCTTCTTATACTGAAGCAAAAATAGAAATAGGACAGAGGTGAATTAAATGGACTTTGATGGCTGGCTGCACAGAGAATCACGATGAATTAAGATTTTGAATTGCGTATGATGGCACATGCACTTGGGAGATTAGGGGCAAGATGATTAAAAATTCAATGCCAACCTCAGCTCTATAGAGAGTTCACAATGAGATCCTAACACACACACACACACACACACTAAAATAATTTAAAGATTTGTTTAGAATTTATTGCCTTTAGGCTAGAGAGTTGGCTCAGCGGTTAAGAGCACTGGCTACTCTTCCAGAGGAACTGGGTTCTATCCACACAGCAGCTAACAACCATCTCTAATTCCAGTTCCAGGGGATTCTGACACCCTCTCTTCTGGCCTCTGTGGGCACTGCACAACAAAGGTGTACTTAGATGCATGCAGGCAAAACACTCACACATAAAATGAAAATAATCTTCAAAAGTTATTTCCCAAGACTATACTTTCAGGGATCATTTCTATAGTTTGTAACTAGAGAAGTTTTTCTGACTGTGTAGAGTACCAGAAACCACGAGGATGAGATGTAGTGCTTCCTCCTGATCGTGAAGCCGGCTCTTAGTGTTGCTTTTTTTTTTGGTCTTTTCGAGACAGGGTCTCCCTGTAGTCCCAGCTGTCCTGGAACTCACTCTGTAGACCAGGCTGGCCTTGAACTCACAAAGATCCGCCTGCCTCTGCCTCCCAAGTGCTAGGATTAAAGGAGTGCGCCACCACGCCCGGCTAGTGTTGCTTTTTTGCAGCTGCTATTTGCTATTGATGATCGTTCTGCTCTTCCTTTGGGAGAGTCAGAGGGAGGGAGCACAGTCTGAGTGGTTTCTTTTTTATTTTTTTATTTTTATTTTTTCGAATATTTTATTTATTCCTTTTTTAAATTGTTTTTTTATGTGTATGAATATACTGTCTGCACGTAGGTTTGTGCACCCATGTCGTGTAATGCCGGCGGAGGTCAGAAGAGGGTGTCAGATTCCCCTGGAACTGGAGTTCTCCTGGAATTGGAGTTCTCCTGGAATTGGAGTTACAGATGGTTCTCAGCTGCCATATGGGTGCTGGGGATCGAACCCAGGTCCTCTGCAAGAGCAGTCAATGCTCTTAACTGCTAGGCCATCTCTCCAGCCCCGTGGTTTCTTTAAAAAAAAAAAAAAAGTTATTTCCCAGGCATAGTGGTGCATACCCTAAATCCTAGCACTTGAGAGGCAGGTGGATCTCTGTGAGATTATGGTCACCCTGGTCTACAGAGCAAGTTCCAGGACTTCTGGGGCTACAGTGACACCCTGTCTCAAACAAACAAACAAACAAAATTTTTTTAATGTTTGTGTGTATTTTGCCTGCATGTATATAAGTGCACCCAGGTGTGCAATACTCCTGGAGGCCAGAGGAGGCATCATGCTGGGAACCGAACCCAGGTTCTCTGCAAGAGCAGTATTTTTTTTTTTTTTTTATTTTTGGTCTTTTTTTGGGGGGGACGGCAGTGTCCTTTTTGTACTCACGCTGGCCTGGAACTTGCTACTTTAGACCAGGATGGCCTTTTCTTCTAACTCAACAAAGAGATCCGCCTGCCTCTGCCGCCGAGTCTAGGATTAAAAGGGCTGCGCCAACTGCCCAGCCCTGTTCTTTATTTTATTTTTAGGCAAGTCTCATTTTAGCGCAGACTAGCCTGTCAACTTATTGAGCTAGGATGATCATCGACTTCTGATGCCTCTTGTCCTACCTCTCACCTCTCCACGCTCTCAGGTAATTGGGATTAACAGGATGAGTATGTCACATGTCTGGTTTGCATATGGTCTGCGGCGGTCAAACCCGGGCATTCAACTACATTGCTAGAGCAACATCTACCAGCTCTGACAGTTGAGATGGCTTTTTTTTTTTTTTTTTTTTTTTTTTTTTGTTTTTTTTTTATTTTTAATCTTTTTGAGACAGGGTCTCCTGTAGCTCCAACCTATCGTAGAACTCACACGTAGACCAGGCTGGCCTTGTCCAAAAATGGCTGATTGCTGTTTCTGCCTCCCAAGTGCTAGATAATGGCTTTTTTTATTTTATTTATCGTTTATTTTTAAAATTTATTTATTTTTGTAGTGTATGAATGATGTACTGTCTGCATGTAGGTTTGTGCACCCTGTGTGCAATCCACGCAGGTCAGAAAGGGTGTTGGATTCCCCGAACTGGAGTGTTCCTCCTGGAATTGGGTTCGTTTACAGTTCGGTTACCGATGTTCTTCATACCACCCCCATGTTGCGTGCGGGGGATCGACCCGGCGTCTCTGCAAGAGCAGTCAGTGCTCTTAAACTGCAGGCTTATCTTCCTCCAGCCCAGCTGTTTTTTAAAAGTTAGAGCGGGCGCTGAGAGATAGCTCACGGTTAAGAGCATGACTGTTCCCCCCAACTTGCAGAGGACTCTGTTCGATTCCCAACACCCACATGGTGGCCAAAATCATCTTACTGGGTTGTGGTGTGCAATGCCTTCTTAAACCTTAAAATCCCAGCACTAACGCGTTTTAAAAAAAGATTTATTTTTTTTATGTGTGTGTCATGAATGTACTTTGAATAAGTCATAAAAAGGTGGTGCATCCTTCTTGCAATGCCGGGGGTCAGAAGAGGGACATCGATTCCCCCGGAAACTGATTTTTTTAGTTAAAGACGGTTCTTAGCTTGCCATGTGGGTGCTGGGGAAGAAACCAGGATCACTCGCGTAAGCATCATGTGCTTTTTAACCACGAGCCATCTCTACCAGCCACCCCCAGCACTCATGATTTTTGGGGTCTTTTCTAGACAGGGTTCCCCTGTAGTCCCGCTGTCCTGGAACTCACTCTGTAGACCAGGCTGGCCTTGAACTTACATACAAAGATCACTGCCTGCCTCTGCCTCCCAAGTGCTAGGAATTTAAAGGCATGCACCACCATGCCGGCCCCCCAGCCACATCACTTTTATAATCCCAGCCCTATGGGAGGCATAGGCAGGGGACTCTGTGAGTTAATTGGCCACCTGGACTACGAGTGAGGCCTCTCCAGGAAAGGTGGGATAAAGGAAAAAAGAGACCCTGTTCAAAGACAATAACTAAATTAATAATAATAATAAATAATAATATAATAAAAAGTAGGGCTTTTTTTAAAAAAAAGATTCCTTCTGCTTTTTTTTTTTTTTTTTTTTGTCTTTTCGAGCAGGGGTATCCTGTAGCACCCAGCTGGCCTGTGAACTCCACTCTGTAGACCAGGGCTGGCCCTTGACTGCAAACCAGATCGCCTGCCGTACCTCACCCTCGGCGAGGCGAGTGGCTACGATGAAGGCGTCGCCCAAATACCACGCCCGGCTCTTCCACTCTAACTTCTCTTTTTTCTCTTTCTTCTTTTGAACAGGGTCCACTGTAGCCCGGCGGTGCTGGCCTGGAAAAGATGCCTTTTAGACAAAGCAGGCCGCAATCCATAAGAGTCTGTCTGTACCTCATGAATATAAGAGTAAAGGCAATGTATTACCAACCACATTGGACTTTTCTTGCTTTTTCTTGTCTTTTTGTATTGAATTTTCAGACAGGGTCTTCTTTATAGTCCAGCGGGCTGGAGACTCCTATGTAGACACAGGCGGCCTCATTCTATAGAGATCCTCCTGTTTCTGCCTGCTGATCGTGCTGGGATAATAAGCGCATAACACAATTGGCCCCTTTTCTTTTTGGGTGTGTAATCACTTGGCTCCATGAACTGATGTTATTTGTGCCTGGTGCCCTCAAGGTCAAGAAGAGGGCATTATGTCCCCTGGAACGGGGAGTTTACGAGTGGCTGTTAACCACATCCAAGGTGCGTACTGGAGGAACTGAAACCCAGGGTCACTCCAACAAGAGCAAACAAGTACTTTTTTTTTAAAACATTTGTATTTCTGTATGTATATGAATGTACTGTCTGCATGCAGGTTTGTGCACCCGTGTCGTGCAATGCCGCGGAGGTCAGAAGATGATGTTGGATTCCCCTGGAACTGGAGTTCTCCTGGAATTGGAGTTTCAGACGGTTCTCGGCCACCATGTGGGTGCTGGGGATCGAACCTGGGTCCTCTGTAAGAGAGGTCGGCGCTCTTAACCGCTAGGCCATCTCTCCCGCCCAAGAGCAGCAAGTACTTTTAACCACTGAGCCTTCTCTTCAGCCCCTTTTTTCTTTGAGACAGAGTCTGGCTATGTAGCCCAGGCTAGTCTTGAAATAAAAATCCCCCTGCCTCCACTTCTTGAGTGCTTGATTACAGGCTTCTTCCTAGTTTTAAAGAGACCCAGAGCCTGCATGTGTCATTGACTCTTTTTCTTCTCTCTCCAATGTCACACTTAGACTGCTTGCTACCTGAGTGTGAGGACCAAGTCAGCCAGCAGAGACTAAGCAGCTGGCAGCTCTCCCTGAGTCACATGGGGTAAGACGCACATGTACTTAAGCATCTGTGAGTTGGAGGGAAGGACCAGTGTCTGCCTGGGAGCCTTATCCAAGCCATAAAGGTATAGCACCTCTTCTGATCAGCAAAGTGAAGAAACAAAGAACATCCTTTGCAAGCAAAGGCAGAGAATGAATCTCAGAAACAGGTTGTAAAAAAGGCTTCTTTATTGAGAGCAGCGAGTGTAAAAAAAAAAAAAACCATAAAATAAACAATTACAACAACAACAATACAAGTGTGAGGCAGGGTTGGCCCACCCTCCCCAATTCCTCTAGGGTCCACCTGGACCTCCCATGCCCACCCACCCCACGCTGCAGTTACATACAAAAGCCGCCCAGGGTGAATACAAAATGGGTGGTTATATAGTGTTAAAAGCTCTTGAACACTCCTTCTCTGCCAGGCACTTAGAATGAGGGAAGTAGATGAGGGTTGGGTCTGGGTTAGTGTGCACAAGCCCATAGTGAGGAAGACTCCAATTGCTGTGTCCTCCACAATCTTGTTCTAAGACCCCCAAGGTGAGACCCACAGGTCAAGAGACCAGTTGGCCCTGTATGCCCAGAGATAGCCTGGAACGTAAGGATGTTAAAGAAATCTCCCAAACCCAGCTCATCCCCAGCCTAGCCCTCCTAGGCAATGTTGGCAGGTAAGTGTCAGAGCTGCACATGGCCAAAGGAAAAAGTCTCAGGCCAGAAATTGGAGTTACCTGAGGCACCCATACTGTCCCTGATGAGGGAAGGGGTGACAGAGAAAGATGCCCAGCCCAAGGCCTTAGTCACCCAGTCTGGATCTAAATCAGCCTTTCCCAGGGCTGAGAGGGAAGAAGAGAAACTCTTAGGCACTGCCCAGCCCTCAGCAATGCCTGCTGTGCTTCGGCAGGGACCCCAAGGCCAAGAGTAACAGAGATCTCGCCCATCACGCTGCAGGCTCCTCTGAAGAGGTGTTTTCCTCTACCCACACTAGCCCAAGGCTCAGCCTACAAGGTTCCCTCACTGCTTGCTGTCTGTAGGGCTATCTCCCAGGGTGCTTGCAATCTCGCTGAAGGAAGGCCGGTCCTTAGGGCTCAGGGCCCAGCAGCGTTGCATTAGGCGGTAGAGCTTGGAAGGACAGCCTTCAGGCTGCGGGAGCCGGGCCTTCCCAGCCTGCAAATCTGTAAGGGAAGACAGGGCATAGAGGGTTAGTGCAAACCTTTACGGACTTATCAATACCTGGTGCGGGCCAGCAGTTCCCACATGGTACCATGCAAGGATTGTGCTAGGAAGCATAAGCCAATGAGTGGCACTGAATTAAGGAGCATGTAGCAAGTATCTTAAGGGATTGTCCTAGTTTATCTTCCACTGCTGTGCCAAACCTCTGACCACCAACACCAAACTTGGGGAGTTTATTATCAACTTGGGGAGGTTTATTCAGCTCACATCACCCAGGTCACACAGTTCATCACATAGGGAACACAAGGTAGGAACTCAAGGGGCAGGAACCTGTGTCAGGAGCTAACAACAGGCCCTAGAGAGGAGTATGTTCCATCTGGACTGTGCTTGCTTTCGCTCGATTGCACAGCATGCCTTCTTTATCTGTACACCCACTGCTCAACAATCAGACAATATACTCCACAGATGTAGCCAAAGGCCAATCCAATGGAACCAAATCCCCAACTGAGGCTACCACAACCCAGTGGGCACAAGTTGAACACTAACAATATCCGGCACAATTGAACAATTTGACCCCGTGTCAACTTGACACCCAAAAACACATCACTATTAAACCACAAACTATCCATTTCTTATCCCCAAAAGTAAATGAAAGGGTGAACACTAATATCACCCCTAAGACATAACATCCTTAAAAGCCACCCACCAAGGCCCTTAAATGTCCAGACACTTAAAAAAAGAAAGTCCAGTCTATTAAGTCTCTTAACTGTGGTCTGATGTAAAATCCAAAACAGTACTGTCTTTTTCCNGTCTGCCTGGGAGCCTTATCCAAGCCATAAAGGTATAGCACCTCTTCTGATCAGCAAAGTGAAGAAACAAAGAACATCCTTTGCAAGCAAAGGCAGAGAATGAATCTCAGAAACAGGTTGTAAAAAAGGCTTCTTTATTGAGAGCAGCGAGTGTAAAAAAAAAAAAAACCATAAAATAAACAATTACAACAACAACAATACAAGTGTGAGGCAGGGTTGGCCCACCCTCCCCAATTCCTCTAGGGTCCACCTGGACCTCCCATGCCCACCCACCCCACGCTGCAGTTACATACAAAAGCCGCCCAGGGTGAATACAAAATGGGTGGTTATATAGTGTTAAAAGCTCTTGAACACTCCTTCTCTGCCAGGCACTTAGAATGAGGGAAGTAGATGAGGGTTGGGTCTGGGTTAGTGTGCACAAGCCCATAGTGAGGAAGACTCCAATTGCTGTGTCCTCCACAATCTTGTTCTAAGACCCCCAAGGTGAGACCCACAGGTCAAGAGACCAGTTGGCCCTGTATGCCCAGAGATAGCCTGGAACGTAAGGATGTTAAAGAAATCTCCCAAACCCAGCTCATCCCCAGCCTAGCCCTCCTAGGCAATGTTGGCAGGTAAGTGTCAGAGCTGCACATGGCCAAAGGAAAAAGTCTCAGGCCAGAAATTGGAGTTACCTGAGGCACCCATACTGTCCCTGATGAGGGAAGGGGTGACAGAGAAAGATGCCCAGCCCAAGGCCTTAGTCACCCAGTCTGGATCTAAATCAGCCTTTCCCAGGGCTGAGAGGGAAGAAGAGAAACTCTTAGGCACTGCCCAGCCCTCAGCAATGCCTGCTGTGCTTCGGCAGGGACCCCAAGGCCAAGAGTAACAGAGATCTCGCCCATCACGCTGCAGGCTCCTCTGAAGAGGTGTTTTCCTCTACCCACACTAGCCCAAGGCTCAGCCTACAAGGTTCCCTCACTGCTTGCTGTCTGTAGGGCTATCTCCCAGGGTGCTTGCAATCTCGCTGAAGGAAGGCCGGTCCTTAGGGCTCAGGGCCCAGCAGCGTTGCATTAGGCGGTAGAGCTTGGAAGGACAGCCTTCAGGCTGCGGGAGCCGGGCCTTCCCAGCCTGCAAATCTGTAAGGGAAGACAGGGCATAGAGGGTTAGTGCAAACCTTTACGGACTTATCAATACCTGGTGCGGGCCAGCAGTTCCCACATGGTACCATGCAAGGATTGTGCTAGGAAGCATAAGCCAATGAGTGGCACTGAATTAAGGAGCATGTAGCAAGTATCTTAAGGGATTGTCCTAGTTTGTCTTTCATTGCTGTGACAAAACACTCTGACCAACACCAACTTGGGGAGGTTTATTCAGCTTACATCTCCCAGGTCACAGATCATCACTTAGGGAACTCAAGGCAGGAACTCAGGGCAGGAACCTGGAGGCAGGAGCTGAAGCACAGGCCATGGAGGAGTGATGTTCACTGGCTTGCTTGCTTTCGCTCATGCCCAGNCTTACCTGCCAAAACTTCATCATCTGCTTGTCCGCCATGGGGCATCTCTCCATGAGTGAACACTTCCCACATCAGCACACCAAAAGCCCAGACATCAGACTTGGTGGAGAAGTCGCTCTCCAGGATAGCCTCTGGGGACATCCAACGCAGAGGCACCCAGGCCTGGTGGAAGTGGTAGTATTCACTGCACAAGAGAAGGAACACTTTTCAAAGTAGAAGTTGTATTAAAAAAAAAAAAAAAGAGAGAGAAGGAACACAGGGGGAGAGGTTGGAGGGGGCTACAACCTGGGGGCCAGCCTCTTCTTAAGTCTGGGGCTCCTTTCCAGGCAAGGCCCAGCTTTTTCCATGAAAGCATTCCAAGGAGTTGATAATACTTATGATTAGCACAGCAGTATGCTATCTGATGCTATATGAATCAACCCTGATATGGATCCATCTGTATGAGGTTTGATGGTTTAAACTTCCACTAAGGACCTAGAGAGATGCTCAAAGTTTCAGAAGACCCAGGTTCGGTTTCTAGCACCCACTGACTATAACTCCAGTTTCAGGGGAATCCAATGCACCTTCTGGCCTCTGCAGACACCACATGCAAAACACTCACATAGGCCAGGCATGGTGGTGCATTTTTGGGGGTGGGTGGGGGGTATTTTTGAGACAGGAGCTCCCTTTAGTCCCAGCTGGCCTGGAGCTCACTCTGTAGACCAGGCTGGCCTTGAACTCACAAAGATCCACCTGCCTCTGCCTCCCAAGTGCAAGTGCTAGGATTAAAGGCATGCGCCACCACGCCCGGCCAGTATTTTTTTTTTTTAATGTGTACGAATGTACTGTCTGCATGTAGGTTTGTGCACCCGTGTGGTGCAATGCTGCGGAGATCAGCAGAGGGCGTCGGATTCCCCTGGAACTGGAGTTAAAGACGGTTCTCAGCCACCATGTGGGTGCTGGAAATCAAACCCAGGTCCTCTGCAAGAGCAGTCGATGCTCTTAACCGCTAGGCCATCTCTCCAGCCCCATCATTTCAGTATTTTTAACAACTGGAATGGTCATAGCTACATAGTTCTTAGGTCCCAGCCCTCAGACTGGAGGTAGGCTGAATATCCTGGTGGCCCTAAGCAAACAGACATGAGGGGGTGCATTGGGAATCAACCTCCAGGAACTCAGCTGCTTACCTGCCAAAACTTCATCATCTGCTTGTCCGCCATGGGGCATCTCTCCATGAGTGAACACTTCCCACATCAGCACACCAAAAGCCCAGACATCAGACTTGGTGGAGAAGTCGCTCTCCAGGATAGCCTCTGGGGACATCCAACGCAGAGGCACCCAGGCCTGGCGGAAGTGGTAGTATTCACTGCACAAGAGAAGGAACACTTTTCAAAGTAGAAGTTGTATTAAAAAAAAAAAAAA
>VZQC01012519.1:662833-716754 GCA_009823505.1 Rhizomys pruinosus
GAAAGAAAGAAAGAAAGAAAGAAAGAAAGAAAGAAAGAAAGAAAGAAAGAAAGAAAGAAAGAAAGAAAGAAAGAAAGAAAGAAAGAAAGAAAGAAAGAAAGAAAGAAAGAGAGAGGATGCCAAGGCTCTGTTCCCTGAAGGGGCTCCCCAGCTTTGGAATAAGCAGGCACTAAGCCCTTTCCAACCCTTCTACAAACTGCACTGTCTTCTGACCCTCATTCTCTAGGAAGGCGGAGGAGGAGGGATAGGGCCACACATCCCACCCAGGCCCTTCTACCTGTTGTACACATCCTTGCTGAGGCCCAGCGCTGACACCTTCACCTGCCTCTGGGCACTGACCAGACAGTTGCGAGCAGCCAAGTCCTTGTGCACAAAACGGTTGTTGGATAAGTGTTCCATGCCCAGGGCCACCTGGGTACACAGGGCCACCTGGTGAGAAAAAGAAGCCTGTCAGAACAGCCCAGGATTTGGGGTTCAGGTGACCATCTGTGGCACAACTCTGAACTATTGCAATGTCTCTGGGTTGCTACTCAGGAAACCCCAAACATAACAGCTTTGGCTGCCTCCATCAGAACATGGTATACAGTGCCTGCCTCACTAGCTCGTTGAAAGGCTTAATTGAGATTAAGGAGCTGGGAAGCTTAATGGATAAAGTGCTTGCTGTGAGCACATGAGGACCTGAGAATTCCCAGAACCTACCTCAAGGGCTCAATGGCAAGCCAGGCAAGCCCATCAGTGAGCTTTAGGTACAGTGAGATACTCTGTCTCAAACAGAGAGAGAATGTGATTGAGGAAGATAGCAGATGTTGATCTCTGCTTTCCATATATACCTTGCATACACACCTTCCCTATACATGTACAGAAACAAACACACAGACCTCACAATGAGATTAAGTGCTTGGTACCATTCTGATGAACAAGGGCTGCATTGTGAGTGACTCATGGGTTAGGGGCACAGAGAGTAATCTTTTTGCTGAGCAAAAACTAACTAGATAGCCAGGTGTGGTGGCACACCCCTTTAATCCTAGCACTTGGGAGTCAGAGGCAGGTGGATCTCTGTGAGGTCAAGGCCAACCTGGTCTCCATAGTAAGTTCCAGGACAGGCAGAGCTATAGGGGGACTCTTTCTCAAAAATACCACCACCACCACCACCACCACCACCACCACCACCACCACCACCATCACAACTAAATAGTAATATGATCACATACACACACACACACACACACACACACACACACACACACACAGTATTTTTGAGACAGGGTCTCCCTTTAGTCCCAGCTGTCCTGGAACTCACTCTGTAGACCAGGCTGGCCTTGAACTCACAGAGATCCGCCTGCCTCTGCCTCCCCAGTGCTAGGATTAAAGGCATGCACCACCGCTGCCTGGCTATGATCATATATGTAGACCAGGCTCTCCTAGAACTCACAAAGATCCACCTGCCTCTGCCTCCTGAGTATTAAAGGCATGTGACATCATGCCTAACAAAATTCATCAATATCTGTAATTCTACCACTCCAGAGGCGAGAGCAGGAGGATCACAGATTGAAGGTCGGCTCCAACAATATAGTGAGACCCTGGCTCAAAACAACATCAAATTACTGTACTTGAAATTGGGAAGAAATATAACAGGATACACTTGGGTTAGTTATGCAATATTTCTTTTTAATTCCTTGCCCTTGTGTGATGTTCTAAAAATGAAAGTGTAAGTCTTTATGGTATTGCCTGTTAAACACATTGTTCTTTGGTAGAAATTTCTTAGTGTGTACTCAAGAAGTACCTGAAATTGATTTATGTTGATTTTTAAGTCCGTGTAATAAATGACATGTGTTTTCTATGGAAAAAAAAATTATTGTATGTGGTTTGTTTTTCATCATGAATATACATAATAATTTAATCAATGGATATGTGGGTAGTTTCCAAATTGGGGCTATTAAGCACAGTGCTGTTAAGAACACTCTCCTTTTAATTTTATTTTTATTTGATGCATATGTGTATGTCTGCATACATGTATGCCTCATGGATGCAGTGCCCACAGAGGCCAGAACAGGGTGTCACATACCTCAGCTAGAGTTACAAGTAGTTGTGAACCGCCTGACATGGGACCTCTGGAAGAGCAGCAAGTGCTCGTAGCTGCTGAGCCATCCCTCTCGTTCCTGCTATGAGCACTCTTACAGACGTGCACAGGTACACAGGGAATCATGAAACACAAGTGTCTCCAAGTCTATAAAATCCAATTTTCCAAAGCATAAGAGTACTGGAGAAATCTTTTAAATTAAAATAGGTATTAGCCGGGCGTGGTGGCGCACACCTTTAATCCTAGCACTTAGGAGGCAGAGGCAGACGGATCTTTGTGAGTTCAAAGCCAGCCTGGTCTATAGAGTGAGTTCCAGGACAGCTGGGGCTACAGGGAGACCCCGTCTCGAAAAGACCAAAATAAATAAAATAAAATAAAATAAAATAAAATAGGTATTTAGGGGATCAGTGGTTAAGAGCACTTTTTTTTTTTTTTTTCTTGCAGAGGACCCAGGGATCAATTCCCAGGAGCCCTATCAGTGGGGGATGGGTTGTTGGTGGTGTGGCATTATCGCCTTTTAATCACTTAGCTACTGTCGGGGGCGACGAGGCCAGGTGGCTCTCGTGACGCCTCTTCTAAGCTCTAGCCTGGTCTACATTAGGGTAGTTGCCAGGCCTAACGGGGACTAAAGGGTGATCCTTTCTCCAAAAAAGTAAAAAAAATGTACTTTAGTTATTTTATGTTGTATGAGTGATTGCCTGCATACTGTGCAACCGTGTACCCATTTTGTGCAGTGCCCGAGGCAAATGAGGGTGTTGGATTCCCTGGGTAACTAGGATTAGCAGAGGGCTATTTTAGTCATCATGGGGTGTAAGAAATAAAACCCAGGTCCTATGCAAATTACGAGGAGCGCCCTAGTGCTCTAACCATTGAGCCATCTCTTCAGCCCCAGCTTTAAATTTTTTTATATTTATTTATCTTTTCTGTTTTTGTAAGTATATAAATGCACCATGATAGCTGGGCGTGGTGGTGCATGCCTTTAGTCCTAGCACTTAGGAGGCAGGGGCAGTTGGAACTCTTTTGAGTCAAGCCGCCTCGATCCACAGAGGTGTCCCAGGAGCTGGGGCTCTCTAAAGGGGAACCCCATGTTTCGAACAGAACAAAAATAAATAAAATAAATACCTAATGCACAGTCATTCAGTGCCACCACAGACCGGAAGAGGGCATTGGATTCCTTGGACCTGCAGTTATAAACAGTTGTCAGCCACCATGTTCGTGCGAGAGCCACCAACCAACAAAACCCAAACAAAAAACCGGGTCTCTAAAAAGCCAGCCATGACTCTAACCACTGAGTTGAGCTCTCCATCCCCGACATTGGGAGGTTTTATTGATACTCATTGTTCAATTTGGATAATAGGGCCGTGAATGGTGGCACATGCCATTAAGCCTAGCACTTGGGAGGCCAAGGCCGGGGATCTTCGCTGAGTTCAAGGCCAGCCGTTTACAGAAGAGTTCCAGGCCAGCTGGGGTACAGGGAGACCCCTGTCTTGAAAAGCCAAAAAAAAAAAAAAAAAACCACAACCCCACCCCCCTAAAACCCCAAGGTGGGTGGTTTTTGGTGTTGTTTGGGGTTACACACCCCGTTTCTTTGTTTTTGGGTTGTTTGGTGTTTGTTTTGTGTTTGTGGTGTTGTGGTGTTCGGTTGTAAACCCACCACAATCCACCACCCACAACTTGAACACACAAACAATACCCAACACACCACAAACCCAACCCCCCACCACACCACCCAACACAAAACCCAAAAAAACGACACAAAACAAAAAAACAAAAAAAAAAATTGGATCATGTGAGTGTATTATATATTATATATTAAATGTAACTGAAATATATTAATGTCTATGTGTATGTACTGTGAGTACAGGTGTCCATGGATGCCAGAAGAAAGGTGGGGGACCTGGAGCTGGAGTCATGAGCCACACCTGAGCGCTGGGATCTCCTGTGAGAGCAACAAACAGTGCTCTTAACCAGAGAACCATCTCCCAGCACTATATAACCTTTTTAGTTAATTAAAATTGGATCTCTCGGGCTCTGGAGAGATGGCTGCGTTTAGCAGCGCCGACCCTCTTAAAGAGGTGACGAGTTCAATCCCAGCCACCCACATGGCGGCTGAGAACCGTTGAAGCTTCCAAATTTCCAGGAGAACTCCAGTTCCAGGGGGAACTCCAGTTCCAGGGAACCCTCTTCTGACCTCCGCTAAGGCGTTGCACAACACGGGTCCACAGGACACTTGCATGCGACAGTACATTCATACACATACAGAGAAATAAATAAATTAATATAAAAAACACAACCTTTTTTAAGGGATCTCTACTGGCTGTCTGGAAATTACTATCTGTCGACAGGCTGACCTTTAAACTCACAGAGATCCCCCTGACTCTGCGCTTCCTGAATGTGCGAGAATTAAACACATATACCACCCCATGCCAGGCTTAACATTTTTTAAAATTATTTTTCTGTGTATGAGTGTAAATGTACCCACGTTCTGCAATGCCCACAGAGGGCAGACAAGGATCCCCTGGAAACTGGAACGCTTCATGCTGATGGTGTGTGCTGGGTTGATGCTGCTGTGCGATGTGACGGCTGTGGCATGTTTGGCACCCCTAAGCGTCCTCTGCCAAGCAAATAAGGGGGATGACGACAGTCAGTTGCTATTAACCACTGAGCCATCTGGCCATCTCCCCCCAGACCCTAACATTAAAGCTACACATCTTAGGGACGGCAGAAGGGCGTCATCAGTTAAGAGTATGTACTCTTCTTGCAGAAGCCAATCCAAATTTAGTTCCAAACCAACACAATCCAGAGCGAGCTCACAATTGCCTACAGCCTCCACATTTCAATAGGGATCTGTAGCTACCTTCTTGGTCTCGCGATGGGTCCATGCTAGGGGCACATATGCATACCTAGCTCTTATAATTAACACATTAAACAGGTTATGGGCTGGGTGAGATGGCTTCAGTGGGTTAGAGACGCCGATCTGCTCTTGCAGAGGTACCTCGGGTTCAAATCTCCCGCACCCCACAGGACTGCCTGAGAACCTGTCTTTTAAATCTCCAGTTCATGGGGAATCTACAACCCTATTGACTTCCGCTGAGCATTGCTAACACGGGTGCACAAACCTAACATGCAGACATTACTTCATATACATTAAAAAAGTAAATAACATTTTTTTTTAATTTAATAATAAACTTAAAATATGTAACAGGGCTGAGTGGTTCATGCCTTAATACACCAGCACATGGAGGCATTAGGCAGGAGGACTTCTGTCGTTTCATCCAGCTGGTCTGACCATGATTCAGGCCAAGCTGGGGCTACAGGGAGTACCCCTGTCATCAAAACAATTAAAACAACAAACGTATATTTTGAATGAACTAAAGAAATATGGAGCATGCAAGAGATGTTATACACAATAGGTACTTGTAGACTATTACAGGCTGGTGAGAAAAGGCTCTGAGAGGACGGGCAACTTGGGAACTGCTCTTGCAGAACACAGACCGTCCAACAGCACAGAGAGGTTGTCTGCTGCCAGAGAAGCTTGTAGACGCACAAGCTATCCGTGGTCTGGTAGAGATGTCTGTGCACGGTTTAACTGCTTTGCTTGCAAGCTAGGCATCGACCTGTACTGTGCGTCACTGAGACATGGATGTGGCATGTCCCGTGTCCATACCTTCACATGCAGTCACTGCACATCATACCATAACAATATCACACCTGCGGGATATTCTCAGATAAGTTGTGTGCTTCAACTGTGCATTCCAAACCCTTAGGGAAAGTTCATCAAATCAACTAGAGTAGAGTCCTGAGACAGACTCGATGCTGGGTCTGGTGAGATTGGCTCGGCAAGAATGGTTCTACACGCCTTATGCAGGCCTGAAGACCTAAGATACGATACCACGTAATGGTCGGAAGGAGAAAACACAACCTCCCCACTAAGGTTGTCGGCCTCTTGACTCTCTCAAAGTGTGGGACCCCTGTGCTATTGCACTGACCATGCAAATCAACAATACACCAGACCACAACATATACACACAGTTAGCAAATAATTATAAGACTATTTTTTTGTTTTTGTCGTTTATTTATTAGTTATTTGTTGTCTTTCTTTCGAGACAGGCGTCTCCTGTAGCCCACTGGTCCTGGAACTCACTCTGTATGACCAGGCTCGGCCTTGAACCACAAAGATCCGCCTGCCAATCTGCTCCCAATAGATGAGCTAGGATCGAAAGGCAATGCTGCCCACTTCTGTGGTTTTGACATGCGGTGTCTACTCCTGTGTCAAATTCCCTTAAACCTCCTATGCCAGGTCAATTGTACTGGTACTCAAACTATTTTTGTGGTAAGTGTTACTGTCATGCCTCAGTGCGTAGATATTTTAAATATTGACTCCGATCACGCGCACAACTGCGCTAAATCTGCAATTTATTTATTTATTTAATTTATTAGTTTTATCGTTTATTTTTTATTTTTAAGGGGATTCTACACCAATAATGCACAGTTGTTTGCACTCAGATAACATTGATGTTATCCAGTATGTCATACACAATTAAGTAATTGGTGCACTTTGCAATCATCTATGGTCAAATTTTGAACAACCCAAGGTTCCCTAGTCCAGTTGGGAAGCTTTTATGCACAGGCATGTTGATCAGTTAGGAGTCCAGACATATCCTGTAGTCTCAATGATTCAAACCCTATCTCTCACACATCCCTTACAATCTACCCACGCCTCCTCTTCCGAGTTTGTTCCCTTGGGTTTTGGGAAAGGGGCAGCAATGGGTGATAGAAGAAAAAAAAACAGTCTAATTCGTTTGGAGTTGTCATTTTGGACAGCAGCTGTTCAGGTTGTTTCACTTAATGGGTTGACAGCTTTGTCCAGTGATACCCTTATTTAGCATCATTAACAGAGCACGAGCTATTGGATGTAAAGCATTTAAGCAGTACTAATTATTATGTCAGCTAAGCTGTGAGCATAGGACACAGTGCTTGTGATGGTATAGCTAATCCACAGTACTGTGTTTCTCTATAATATGACAAGGTTCTCATCTGTGACTGTAACACTCTCCTACCACTAGAAGGATCGTAAGCTTGTGGCATCCAGCATGAGTTTACTTCATCCAAGGATAGAGCTAATAACCAAAGTGATTTGGGATATAAATAACACTTGTTGGCCCACGTCAATGCCCAGTACCTCACGTCTGTTGAGGTAGCTGATATTGATGGAGGAGTCTGTTTGTACTCAGGGAGACCATGATTTTTGCTATGATTGGGCTTTAGTGGCCTTTGGTAATGCTATCTGGCATTCAGAGGCAGTCAACTAGCAAGTGACGTCTCATAAGCTTTTCATGCTCATACCAGGTATTCGACACACAGGGACTTACTTCGACTGCCTTTCTCCTTGCATATTCCCCACTATAGGCAAAAGGCTTATTTGTTGGGGGGGGGGCGGGGTTTGAATCCCCTAGACTATACATCCCCTAGGCAGAATGATTCAATTTTGCTGATGTGCAGGTAACGCTTTCCTAGGTTGCCTAATATGTTTTGCTTAGTATTAGCAGGCAACTCTAAATCACTTTACTATTGAATTTGGCTTAGATAGATCAAGCCAAAATCTCCTTTCACAGTTTCCTAACATATGCCTATTAATCAGTTAATATCGTTTGCCTGTTTTATCAGGAAATACACTGTAACAATTGGCTCTAATTTACATTAGGGAGTTGGTTTCATTACCATCAATGTTTTCTTTTCCTATAAAAGGGGAGAGGTAGGAAGTCTTCTCAGTATTCTGGAAGGTAAACTCATTAGGGCCCATTATAAACATTAACCCCAATAGTATTCAGAGAGCTTGCTACAGTGTCTGTGACTCATGCAGTCTGAGGGTTTCTTTCTTTTTTTTTTTTTTTTTTTTTTCTGTTGTTTCTTTTTGGCAGACAGGGTCTCCCTTAAGCCCCAGCTGTCCTGGAACTCCCTCTAGACAGGCTTGGCCTCTGATAACTCACAACGATCCGCCTGCCTCTTGCCTCCCAAGTGCTGGGAATAATAAAAGGCGTGCGCCACCATGCTCTCGCTTTCTTTCATGTTCAGATTGGTCAACCTCTCTGCTGGCTAAATCTGCAATTTAAAAAGCAGTTCTCAAGCCGGGCGTATGGTGGTTGCACGCCTTTAATCCAGCACTTGGAGAGGCAAGGCAGGTGGTTCTTTGTGAGTTCAAGGCCAGCTGGTCTACAGAGGCGAAGTTCAGGAACAGCTAGGGTTACAGGCGAGACCCTGTTCAAAGCAAAAGACAAAAAAAAAACAAAAAAAAAAAAAGCCAGGTGTATTGGTACACACCTTTAATCCCAGCACACCTTTAATCCTAGCCTCAGAGGCAGAGGCAGGCAGATCTTTGTGAGTTCAAGTCTACCTCTGCGTATATAAAGCAAGTTCCACGCCCGCTGGGGCTACAGGGAGACCCGTCTCAAACAAGACAAAAAAAAAAAAAAAAACAAAACAAAAAAAAAATCGGAAGCAGTTCTGTCTGATCTGAATACTGTCCTTGGAGAAGGCAGAACCCAATTTATGGATGCTTCCTTATCAAAATCAAGATGGGATGGCAAAAACACACAGGAGAGGTGTTTGGCAAAGGTGGCAATGTAATGACTGTCAATCAAACCATCCCTGGTGACAAGACAGAGGTGACAGACTTCTTTCTAACTAATCTGTCTTGATTTTTCATTTGTTCTTTGAAAAGGAGTCTCACTACGTAGCATAGCCCAGACTGGATCCGGATCAACATCCTCTTTGCCCAGTCTCCCCAGTACTAGATTATAAACATGTACCCCCACACTCAGCCACCCGCCTGTCTCCACTTCCCNAGAAAGAGAGAGGATGCCAAGGCTCTGTTCCCTGAAGGGGCTCCCCAGCTTTGGAATAAGCAGGCACTAAGCCCTTTCCAACCCTTCTACAAACTGCACTGTCTTCTGACCCTCATTCTCTAGGAAGGCGGAGGAGGAGGGATAGGGCCGCACATCCCACCCAGGCCCTTCTACCTGTTGTACACATCCTTGCTGAGGCCCAGCGCTGACACCTTCACCTGCCTCTGGGCACTGACCAGACAGTTGCGAGCAGCCAAGTCCTTGTGCACAAAACGGTTGTTGGATAAGTGTTCCATGCCCAGGGCCACCTGGGTACACAGGGCCACCTGGTGAGAAAAAGAAGCCTGTCAGAACAGCCCAGGATTTGGGGTTCAGGTGACCATCTGTGGCACAACTCTGAACTATTGCAATGTCTCTGGGTTGCTACTCAGGAAACCCCAAACATAACAGCTTTGGCTGCCTCCATCAGAACATGGTATACAGTGCCTGCCTCACTAGCTCGTTGAAAGGCTTAATTGAGATTAAGGAGCTGGGAAGCTTAATGGATAAAGTGCTTGCTGTGTGCACATGAGGACCTGAGAATTCCCAGAACCTACCTCAAGGGCTCAATGGCAAGCCAGGCAAGCCCATCAGTGAGCTTTAGGTACAGTGAGATACTCTGTCTCAAACAGAGAGAGAATGTGATTGAGGAAGATAGCAGATGTTGATCTCTGCTTTCCATATATACCTTGCATACACACCTTCCCTATACATGTACAGAAACAAACACACAGACCTCACAATGAGATTAAGTGCTTGGTACCATTCTGATGAACAAGGGCTGCATTGTGAGTGACTCATGGGTTAGGGGCACAGAGAGTAATCTTTTTGCTGAGCAAAAACTAACTAGATAGCCAGGTGTGGTGGCACACCCCTTTAATCCTAGCACTTGGGAGTCAGAGGCAGGTGGATCTCTGTGAGGTCAAGGCCAACCTGGTCTCCATAGTAAGTTCCAGGACAGGCAGAGCTATAGGGGGACTCTTTCTCAAAAATACCACCACCACCACCACCACCACCACCACCACCACCACCACCACCATCACAACTAAATAGTAATATGATCACATACACACACACACACACACACACACACACACACACACACACAGTATTTTTGAGACAGGGTCTCCCTTTAGTCCCAGCTGTCCTGGAACTCACTCTGTAGACCAGGCTGGCCTTGAACTCACAGAGATCCGCCTGCCTCTGCCTCCCCAGTGCTAGGATTAAAGGCATGCACCACCGCTGCCTGGCTATGATCATATATGTAGACCAGGCTCTCCTAGAACTCACAAAGATCCACCTGCCTCTGCCTCCTGAGTATTAAAGGCATGTGACATCATGCCTAACAAAATTCATCAATATCTGTAATTCTACCACTCCAGAGGCGAGAGCAGGAGGATCACAGATTGAAGGTCGGCTCCAACAATATAGTGAGACCCTGGCTCAAAACAACATCAAATTACTGTACTTGAAATTGGGAAGAAATATAACAGGATACACTTGGGTTAGTTATGCAATATTTCTTTTTAATTCCTTGCCCTTGTGTGATGTTCTAAAAATGAAAGTGTAAGTCTTTATGGTATTGCCTGTTAAACACATTGTTCTTTGGTAGAAATTTCTTAGTGTGTACTCAAGAAGTACCTGAAATTGATTTATGTTGATTTTTAAGTCCGTGTAATAAATGACATGTGTTTTCTATGGAAAAAAAAATTATTGTATGTGGTTTGTTTTTCATCATGAATATACATAATAATTTAATCAATGGATATGTGGGTAGTTTCCAAATTGGGGCTATTAAGCACAGTGCTGTTAAGAACACTCTCCTTTTAATTTTATTTTTATTTGATGCATATGTGTATGTCTGCATACATGTATGCCTCATGGATGCAGTGCCCACAGAGGCCAGAACAGGGTGTCACATACCTCAGCTAGAGTTACAAGAAGTTGTGAACCGCCTGACATGGGACCTCTGGAAGAGCAGCAAGTGCTCGTAGCTGCTGAGCCATCCCTCTCGTTCCTGCTATGAGCACTCTTACAGACGTGCACAGGTACACAGGGAATCATGAAACACAAGTGTCTCCAAGTCTATAAAATCCAATTTTCCAAAGCATAAGAGTACTGGAGAAATCTTTTAAATTAAAATAGGTATTAGCCGGGCGTGGTGGCGCACACCTTTAATCCTAGCACTTAGGAGGCAGAGGCAGACGGATCTTTGTGAGTTCAAAGCCAGCCTGGTCTATAGAGTGAGTTCCAGGACAGCTGGGGCTACAGGGAGACCCCGTCTCGAAAAGACCAAAACCTGGTATATTCCCCACTTATAGGCAAAGGACCTTTATAATTTGGGGGGGGCGGGTTTGAATCCCCTAGCCAACATCTCCTAGGCAGAATAATTCATTGCTGATGTCAGAGGCTTTCCTGTAGTATATATATTTTGCTTAATTACACAACTTATAAACACTTTACTATTGAATTTGGCTCTAGATAGAGAAATATGTCTTTCACAGTTCCTATGCCTATCATCAATTAAAGTTTATGCCTTTTTATAAGGAAATTACCACTGTAACAATTGGCTCTAATTTCATTTAGGGAGTTGTTTCATTACCATCAATGTTTTCTTTTTCCTATAAAGGGAGAGAGGTAGGAAAGGGTTTCTCAGTATCTGGAAGGTAAACTCCTTAGGGCCCATTATAAACAGTTATCCCATTTATTCAGAAGTTGCTCATGTCTGTGACTCAGGCAGTTCTGGGGTTCTCTTTCTTTTTTTTTTTTTTTTTTTTTTTTGTTCTTTTGGAGACAGGGTCTCCCTGTAGCCCCAGCTGTCCGGAACTCACTCTGTAGACCAGTCTGGCCTTGAACTCACGAAAGAACGCCTGCCTCTGCCTCCCAAGTGCTAGGATTAAGGCGTGCGCCACCATGCTCCTCTTTCTTTAATGTGTTCAGATCGGTCAACCTCTCTGCTGGCTAAATCTGCAATTTAAAAAGCAGTTCTCAAGCCGGGCGTGGTGGTGCACGCCTTTAATCCTAAGCACTTGGGAGGCAGAGGCAGGTGATCTTTGTGAGTTCAAGGCCAGCCTGGTCTACAGAGCGAAGTTCCAGGACAGCTGGGTCACGGGAGACCCTGTCTCAAAAGACAAAAAAAAAAAAAAAAAAAAACAAAAGCAGTTCTCAGCCGTTAGGGGCTGCAGAAGTGGCTCATCAGTTAAGAGTATGTACTCTTCTTGCAGAAGATCCAAATTTGGTTCCCAGAACCCACATCAAGCAGCTCACAATTGCCTACAGCTCCCACTTCAAGGGATCTGAGACCTCTTGGTCTCCAAGGGTACCAGCAGGCACATACATACACATAATTTTAAAAATTAAAATATGGGCTGGGTGAGATGGCTTAGTGGTTAAGAGCGCCGACTGCTCTTGCAGAGGACCCGGGTTCAATCCCCAGCACCCACAGGACTGCTGAGAACCGTCTTTAACTCCAGTTCCAGGGGAATCTGACACCCTCTTTGACCTCCGCGGCTTTGCACGACACGGGTGCACAAACCTACATGCAGACAGTACATTCATATACATTAAAAAAGTAAATAAAATTTTTTTTAATTAAAAAAATTAAAATATTAACAGGGCGTAGTGGTTCATGCCTTTAATCCCAGCAGAGGCAGGTGGATTTCTGTGTGTTCAAAGCCAGCCTGATCTATATAGTGAGTTCCAGGCCAGCTGGGGCTACAGGGAGACCCTGTATCAAAACAAATAAACAAACAAACGTATATTTTGAATGAACTAAAGAAATATGGAGCATGCAAGAGATGTTATACACAATAGGTACTTGTAGACTATTACAGAGCTGGTGAGAAAAGGCTCTGAGAGGACGGGCAACTTGGGAACTGCTCTTGCAGAACAGAGTCAACAGCACAGAGAGGTTGTCTGTGCCAGAGAGTGCTTGTAGAGACAAGCTATCCTGGTCTGGTGAGATGACTTGGCAGGTTTAACTGCTTGCTGCCAAGCTGGATGACCTGAGTGAGCTCACTAGAATGGATGGTGGCATGTACGTGTCTACCTTCACATGCACGTCACATGCACATCATACATACAAATACACCCTGCGGGAATTCTCAGATAAGTTGTGTGCTTCAACTGGCATTCAGAACCCTTAGGGAAAGTCATCAACTACAGAGTAGAGTCCTGAACAGAAAGATGCTGGCTGGTGAGATGGCTCGGCAAGTAAGGCACACGCTATGCAGGCCTGAAGACCTAAATACATACCACTTAATGGTGGAAGGAGAAAACCAACTCTCCAAAGTTGTCCTCTGACCTCCAAAGTGTGCCATGGTATGTGCACATGCAGATACATACACACATACCATATACACACATACAAATAATAAAGACTTTTTTTGGTTTTTGGTTTATTTATTTATTTATTTTTTTGGTCTTTTCGAGACAGGGTCTCCCTGTAGCCCCAGCTGTCCTGGAACTCACTCTGTAGACCAGGCTGGCCTTGAACTCACAAAGATCCGCCTGCCTCTGCCTCCCAAGTGCTAGGATCAAAGGCATGTGCCACTTTGGTTTTTGAGACAAGGTCTCATCCTGTAGCTCAAACTTCCCTGAAACTCACTATGCAGTCAATACTGTACTCAAACTTTTGGTAATGTTCCTGCCTCAGTGCTAGAATTATAAATATGATCCATCACAACTGGCTAAATCTGCAATTTATTTATTTATTTATTTATTTATTTTTATTCATTTATTTTTTATTTTTAAGGGATTCTACAATATGACACAGTTGTTTGCAGATAACATTGATGTTACTCAGTATGTCATACAATTAGGTAATTGGTGCATTTTGCAAGTATCTATGTCCAAATTTTGAACAACCCAAGGTTCCCATAGTCCAGTTGGAGAAGCTTGTATGCACAGGCATGTTGATCAGTTAAGGCAGTCCAGACTTATCCTGTAGTCTCATGATTCACCCCTATCTCTCCACAGTCCCTTACAATCTACCCACCCTCCTCTTCCGCAGTTTGTTTCCCTTGGGCTTTGGGAAAGGGGCACAATGGGTTGAAGAAAGAAAACAGTCTAATTTCTTGGAGTTGTCATTTTGGACCAGTCTGTTCAGGTTGTTCGTCTTCATGGGTTGACAGCTTTTCTCAGTGATACCCTTTTTAAGTCATATTACAAAGCACAAGCTATTGGATGTACAGGCATTTAAGCAGACCAATTATTATGTCAAGCTAAGCTGTGAGCATAGACACAGTTGCTTGATGGTATGCTAATCCACAGACTGTGGTTTCTCTATAAAGGTGACCATTCTTATTGTGGCTTATAACATCTTCCTAACCACTAGAGGACAAACGGTTGTGGCACCCTGTGAGTTATTCCTCCAATAGAGAGAGCAATACCAAATGATTTGGGATATATATAGACACTTGGCTGCCACTGTTGCACAGTATCTCCAGCTGTTGAGGTGTAGCTGATATTGATGGAGGAGTCTTGTTTGTCTCAGGGAGACCAATTTTTGCTTAATTGCTTTAGTGGCCTTTGGTAATGCCTCTCTGGCATTTCAGAGGCAATTGTACACTAGCAAGTGAGTCTCATAACATTTTTCATGCTCATACAGGATCTCGACAACAGGGACTTACTGCCCTTTCTTCTTGCATATATCCCACTTATAGGCAAAAGGCCTTTATATTTGGGGGGGGCGGGTTTGAATCCCCTAGCCAACTCTCCTAGGCAGAATAATTCATTGCTGAATGTCAGAGCTTTCCTGTAGTAATATATTTTGCTTAATTACACAACTTATAAACACTTTACTATTGAATTTGGCTCTAGATAGAGATATCCTTTCAACAAAATCGTTCTCCTATTGCATACTAGTTCATTCAGTATCAATAAGTTTGCCTTTTTATAGGAAATTACCACTAAAAATTGGCTCTAATTTAAGTTAGGGAGTGTGTTTCATTACCATCAATGTTTTTCTTTTTCCTATAAAGGGGAAGAGGTAGGAAGTTTTCAGTATCTGGAAGGTAAACTTCATTAGGGCCCTTATAAACAGTTATCCCAACAATATATTCAGAGATGTCTCAGTGTCTGTGACTCAGGCAGTCTGAGGGTTCTCTTTCTTTTTTTTTTTTTTTTTTTTTTTTTGTTGTCTTTGGAGACAGGGTCTCCCTGTAGCCCCAGCTGTCCTGGAACTCACTCTGAGACCAGGCTGGCCTTGAACTCACAAAGAATCCGCCTGCCCTGCCTCCAAGTGCTAGGATTAAAGCGTGCGCCACCATTGCTCTCTCTTTCTTTAGTGTTCAGATCGGTCAACCTCTCTGCTGGCTAAATCTGCAATTTAAAAAGCAGTTCTCAAGCCGGGCGTGGTGGTGCACGCCTTTAATCCTTAAGCACTTGGAAGGCAGAGGCAGGTGATTTGTGAGTTCAAGGCCAGCCTGGTCTACAGAGCGAAGTTCCAGGACAGCTAGGGTCACAGGCGAGACCCATGTCTCAAAAAGACAACAAAAAAAAAAACAAAAAAAAAAAAAGCATTCTCAGCCGGGCGTGGTGGTGCAAGCACCTTTAATCCAGCCTCAGGAGGCAGAGGCCAGGCAGATCTTTGTGAGTTCAAGTCTACCCTGGTCTATAGAGTAAGTTCCAGGAGAGTGGGCTACAGGGAGACCCGTCTCAAAAGACAAAAAAAAAAAAAAAAAAAAAAAAGGAAGCAGTTCTGTCTGATCTGAATACTGTCCTTGGAGAAGGCAGAACCCAATTTATGGATGCTTCCTTATCAAAATCAAGATGGGATGGCAAAAACACACAGGAGAGGTGTTTGGCAAAGGTGGCAATGTAATGACTGTCAATCAAACCATCCCTGGTGACAAGACAGAGGTGACAGACTTCTTTCTAACTAATCTGTCTTGATTTTTCATTTGTTCTTTGAAACAGAGTCTCACTACGTAGCATAGCCCAGACTGGATCCGGATCAACATCCTCTTTGCCCAGTCTCCCCAGTACTAGATTATAAACATGTACCCCCACACTCAGCCACCCGCCTGTCTCCATCCCTGTTCCACTCACAGAAATTACCTTGATCTTCTCTCCCGAAGCCATTCACTTCCTGCCATTCAATTACTTCCTGTCCTTGAGAGCTGAACTCAGCTTTCTCCACCAGGAACCTTTGTTAGCCACAGCTGTCTGACTACCTAAAGGACGTGGGTTTCTTCTGCATCCCTTATTGATGCCTCCCACCTGTTTCCTGTGTCATGCCTCATGTCCCTAAATCTGTTATGTCATATTCCCTACACATAGGCTGAAGAACCCAAGGCCACGCCCTTTGGGGCATGGCTTAACAGCCTCTGGACCTGGCTGCTTGCAGTTTCTCTAGCTCAGAGCTACAGGCATGCAGGTGTGTCTGCTCTACCGGAAGCTCCCACTCTAAAAACTGCCTTCAATATAACCCTACAAAATCCTCGCAGGCTACAGAACTAGGACAAGTCACTTAACTTCTCTCAGGCTGTTTCTTTGTCCATAAAATGAGGACAGAACACATTTCAGGGGACTGCTTCAATAATGAACATGTGAAGTCCTCACCACGAGGCCTGGCTCTTTGGGAACACTGAATAAATAGTACCTCTATTACTATCACTGTCCTCGCTCCTGCCCTTCCTTAAGCATCTTCTCCCACTCTTTCACCCTGACCTTACCTTCTGCTTGGTGCTGAGGGGCTGTGACTTCAATTTTTCATCCTTGCTCTTGGAAATCCTCAGGAACTGTTTGAGGTCCCCCTGAGGGAAGAAGCCGAACATCTCTGTCAGGGCAGGGCCCACCTCTGGGCTCTCTGGAAAGCAGCAGACCGAGCTGGTGCTTGGAGAGTCCTCACTGGGAGACAGTAACAACCCTGACTTGAAGTTCACTGGGATGCAAGAATTAAAGACCATCTGGGAGATGCATTCTAGAAAGCTCTCAATTGTCACTCCTACTCTGATAGAACATCTACCCTTGGACAAGAGGAGAAACGACCCATTCCAGCCACACAGACAAGAAGAATGCAAGCAGCAGAAACACACACAGCTGCGTTCAAAGTACTTGTGAACACACATCTCTTTCTGGTGCCTTAAGAGATGCACAGTGGCTGGAGAGATGGCCTAGTGGTTAAGAGCTCCAACTGCTCTTGCAGAGAACCTGGGTTTGATCCCCAGCACCCATAAGGCGGCTGAGAACCGTCTTTAACTCCAGTTCCAGAGGAATCCGACACCCTCTTCTGACCTCTGCAGCATTGCACGACACGGGTGCACAGTCCTACATGCAGACAGTACATTCATACACATACAAAATAAATAAAATAAAAAAAAAAGAGAGATGCACAGACAGAAATGTCTCCCCAACTGCTTGCTCCACAGCAGGAGTGCGAGGGCTAAGGAGACCAGAGCCCAGCACAGATGGGGAATGAAGAGAAAGGAAAGTGCTGGGAACGAGAACCCAGGGGAGAGACGAGGCTGCTGGTGGGGCTGACACTTGAGCCACAAGAAAAACTGAGGAAGGGGGGAGAAAAGACCGGGTGTGTATGTGTATGTGTGGGGTGGATGGAAGGGAAAAGGGAGGGAGGAAAAGAGAGGGAGAGGAGAAAGAAAGAGAGCGAAGAACGAAGGGAGGAATGGAGAGAAGAAGGGAGGGTCAGAGAGCTTAGACAAGCTTGCTCTCAAGTGGCGGGAAGCCCTGGGAACTAAAAAAAGAACAAACCAAAAGAAAAGAAAACCAGTTGGGAGGAGGGTCTGGAAGACATCTAAGCAGGGTAGAGTGAAAAACCCTAGAACTTTAGATTGCTTCCCAGAAAGACAGGAGACGTGGTGTGCTGGTAAAGGCAAGGTGGGGCTGGAAGCCGGGAGAACACCTGGAGGTGGCAAGAGGGGGAGGCAGGTCTACACTGACACCCAGACGGCAGGACCTCCAAGGTGTCCTGCCCTTCAAGCCCTCTCCCCATCAGCACACTGGGTCACAGCATACCAGGTCCACATATTCCAGCACCATGTAGTGAGGCTCCGCCTCCCGGCACAGCCCCAAAAGCCGCACGACATTGGCATGGTTCAGCTTCCCGAACATCTCGAACTCCCTCCGGAAGTCCAGCTGCTGTTGTTCATCCTTGCTCTGCAGGCTCTTCACAAGCACCAGGGTCTCTGCCACGCCTTCCTCCAAGCCCTGTGCCTTGGCCAGAAACACCTCCCCAAACTCGCTTTTCCCTGTGGGCATAGGTCTGTGTCAGCCAGCTGCCTTTACCCTGGCAGAGGAAGTGGCTGACTCTGGAAATGCCCTATGGTTTCTCTTACTGGAAGCTTTGCTGTACCCCACACCCAATGGGCCGGTACCAGTCAGGTCCTGCTGTAGGGCCCCTGCCTTCCTAGGTCTCACTGACTCCAAGAGTAAAATTAAGTGGTTGAAGTAATACCATTTCTTTTTTTCTTTTTTTTTAAAATATGGGACACTTCATGAATTTGTGTGTCATCCTTGAGCAGGGGCCATGCTAATCTTCTCTGTATTGTTCCAATTTTAGTATATGTGCTGCCGAAGCGAGCACAAAGTAATACCATTTCCCAAAGGATGGTTTGCATGAGAATTTTTAATGTTTATTTACTTATTTCAAACTTTTATTTACTTTTATGCATATGAGTACTTTGCCTGAAGGTCTGTAAGTACACTCATGTGTGCGATGCCTGAAGAAGCAAGAGGTCATCAGATCCCCTGGAACTGAAGTTATAGCACTTATTAGCTGCCAGGTAGGTGCTGGGAATCAAACTTGTTTCCCTTGCAAGAATAGCCAGAACCCTTTACCACTGAGCCATCTCTCCAGTCTCATGCACAAGAACTTTTTCTTTCTTTCTGGCTTATGATAAACAGGACTTACTAGTTATGTTTGCTATACCTTAGGAAAAAAATTTAGTACAAACCCTTAATTTCTCATATTTTTCCCCCAAAACAAAGCTAATTTTAGTTCCTTTTTTAAAAAGGAGACAAGCCAGGTGTTGTGGCATATGCCTTTAATCCCAGCACTTGGTAGACAGAGGCAAGTGGATTGCTATGAGATTCAGGATAGCCTGGTCTACACAGGTGAGTTCCCAGGCTTGCTAGGGCTACAGGGAGACCCTGACTCAAAGAAAAAAAAAATGCCAATTTTAGGAAGCATCAAGAAAATAATACAGAAATGGGCTACAGAAATGGCACAATATGGGGCTGGAGAGATGGCTCAGTGGTTAAGAGCACTGACTGCTCTTGCAGAGGACCTGGGTTCGATTTCTAGCACCTACATGGTGGCTAAGAACCGTCTTTAACTCCAATTCCAGGGGAATCCAATGCCCTCTTCTGACCTCTGACGTATTGCACAACACGTGTGCACCAACCTACATGGAGACAGTACACTCATACACATAAAAAATAAAAAATAAATAAATAAATAAATAAAAAGAAATGACACAATATGTGTGGGAGCATGACTAATGCACAGGGGGCTATCCTGAAGGAGACCCCTACCTATGCTCCTGGCAGCATAAAACATGTTAGGTTTTGGGGACATCAGAACTACCTCCAGCCCATCATTCAGCCTTAAGACCAGTGACCTATAGTGAAGCTGGAACAGCTGGAGCTAAGGAAACATACCCAGTGTGGTTATGGGCTGTAGGCTGGACCGTGGGAAGTGCATCTTATCACTCGTGCTGTGCCTCTTGTTGGTGGCTGCTTGGCCAGAGCCCAAGCTGGTCAAGGCCAGTTCCTCTTGGATCTCTGCTGACGGCTGTCCATTCTGCAAAGGCCCACCTGGGAACCAGGGACAAGAAATATTGACACCCTGGACACCATGGAGAGCTCAGTTATCTCTTCCCCAGGCTCCTATACTCTCTGCCAACTTGAGTCCAATCAGTGTTCCACATGAAATGGCCCATCCTACAGATAAACTAATGGGGCTAGGGGGCCTGGTTTGGAGTCGGACATTTCATAGAGTGTGGTTATGTATGTATGTATGTATGTATGTATGTATGTATGTATGTATTTATTATGTGTTTTGTGTGCATGTATGTAAGTGTACCTGTGTGTGCAATCCCTGGAAAGGCCAGAAGGGTGTCAGATGCCTTGGTATTGGAGTTATAGATGGTTGTTAGCTGTCATGTAGGGGCTGGGAACCGAACCTGGATCCTTTGTAAGAGCAGCCAGTGCTCTTAACCACTAAGCCATCTCTCCAGTCTCCATAGCTACTTACTGACACAGCTCTGACATTAGCATACCAATGAGAGTCTAATCTCAATCACTGAACGTCATATGCATACAAGTTGTTTGGTTTTCATTGGACCTCCTACGTGTAAAGCGAAAATCATAAGGTAGAGGCAAGCTCATCAGAGACTCTACAATGCTGCCTGGGAGCTTCTAGTCATGGGAGGGAATAAGAGGGGGAAAATGAAGGCTGGCCCAAGAAGATTCACCTAGAAGTCCTGAGCCAGGTTGTTCAGAAGCCAAAGCCCTGAGATCGCACCAGCTCCAAGCTTTTAGTAAGAAGGGCATCCCCAGCCCCTGCTGACTCTTTCTTGCAGTGCCTGGTTCCCTCTTCCTTCACAACTGCCCACAGGAGGGCCCTCTGAACCCACCCTAGCCCATCTCCTTACAGGGGCCCTCACCATTGAGGCACTCCATCTCTGGCTCCTCCCCCTCAGGCTGCTTCTGCAGCCTCTTGGCTTTACAGCGCTTCTTGCAGTAGAACATGAGGCCCAGCACAGCAATGATGTAGGCTACAGCGGCTCCCACTGACAGGCCGATGGTCTGGATCATCTTGTATGGCGGAGGGCTGCCTGGGCCCTCTGAGTCCTCCAGCAAGGGCTTGTCTGAGAGACACAATGGAGAAATCAGGACAGAGGCCATTCAAGCAAACAAACTGCTTTTTCATTAAACTCCCTCACCTCACATATATGACAATTTCCAAGCACTTGATGGCCTTACCCAGCCAGAGAGCCATGAGGAGCATTCTCTTTCACTGACTAACAAGGGTGAGCAGAATACCCCTCTGAGATGATAGAAAGACTCTGAAATAAATGAGGACAGTGACTCTCAATCTGGCTGTGTATCAGCACTCAAGATATGGGATATGTGTAAAAAAACATGTCATGCCGGCCCAGCACTCAGGAGGCAGAGGCAGGTGGATCTCTGTGAGTTCAAGGCCAGCCTGGTCTACAGAGTGAGCTCCAGGCCAGCTGGGACTAAAGGGAGACCCTGTCTCAAAAATACAAAAAACAAAACAAAACAAAACAAAAAAAACCCACATGTCATACCACCACAAACCCAGTGTTTGTTAACAAGTTTCCTAAGTGCTTTTTTTTTTTTTTAATATATATTGGAGATTGAACCTACAGGCCTTGTACATGCTAGCCAAGGCCCTTAACAATGAACTATAGTCCCTAAGTGTCTTGACATTGTGAGCTAAGCCTAGAGAAGTTTAGAATCCCAGTTCTCACGCAACACACGTTCTTTGATTTGCTAGTCTACAGGCTTTCAATAGCCCAGGAAAGAGAGGCCCTATGAGTCAGTTGCCTGAGGAACTGAGATCAAGAGGCTAAAGATAAGAATATGCAGGACCCCCGTCCCCTAACCGCTTCAACATAGGGACCCTGCCACTTCATCTTCTACAAAATACATTGTTTAGGAAAACAATTCTGCCAAATCAAAAAAGTATATGAATTCCCATTTAAACCCTCTCCATCGGGCTGGAGAGATGGTCTAGCAGTTAAGAGCACCAACTGCTCTTGCAGAGGACCTGGGTTCGATCCCCAGCACCCACATGGTGGTTGAGAACCGTCTTTAACTCCAGTTCCAGGGGAATCTGACACCCTCTTTTGACCTCCGTGGCATGGCATGACACGGGTACACAAACCTACATGCAGACAGTACATTCATACACATAAAAATTAAATCCCTCTCCATCTGCAGATGCTGAGATAACTTCCCTAAGGCAACAGAGTCCATCAGCAGAAGAGGTCTGGCCCAGGGCTTTTAACCTGACACATTGTCGTCTCTGATCATCCAGCATCCTGAAATGATCCCCTCCCTACTTGCAACACTCTGGAGTTTTTCTTTTCTTTTGTGGGAAAATGTCTCACTCTGTGGCCTAAGCCATCTTAGAATTCACTATGTGGCCCAGATCAGCCTTGAACTCATGACAATTCTGCTTCAGCCTTCAGGATCCTAGATTACAAGAACTGCTATGTCTGGCTTATAAATTTGTATTTTTTTTAATTTTTTAATTTATTTCTGTATGTGTATCAACGTACTGTCTGCATGCAGGTTTGTGCACCCATGTCGTGCAACGCCGAGGAGGTCAGAAGAGGGTGTCGGATTCCCCTGGAGCTGGAGTTCTCCTGGAATTGGAGTTTCAGACGGTTCTCGGCCACCATGTGGGTGCTGGGGATCGAACCCGGGTCCTCTGTAAGAGCGGTCGGCGCTCTTAACCGCTAGGCCATCTCTCCAGCCCCCCATAAATTTGTATTTTTTAAAATCTTTTTGAGACAGGGTCTCCCTGTAACCCCAGCTGGCCTGGAACTCACTCTGTAGACCAGGCTGGTCGTGAACTCACAGGGATCCACCTGCCTCTCCCTCCCGAGTGCTAGGATTAAAGGCGTGTGCCACCATGCCTGACTGGACTTTTTTTTTTCTCATCTTTTTTGAGACAGGGTCTCTCTATAGCCCTAGCTGGCCTAGAACCCACTATGTAGACCAGGCTGGCCTCGAACTCATAGAGATCCCCCTGTCTCTGCCTCCCGAGTGCTGGGATCAAAGGCATGTGCCACCACACCTGCTAAGTTTAGTTCTTTTAAAAAATATTTATTTTGGGAGCCGGGCGTGGTGGCACATGCCTTTAATCCTAGCACTTGGGAGGCAGAGGCAGGTGGATCTTGTGTGGTTCAAGGCCAGCCTGGTCTACAGAGTGAGTTCCAGGACAGCTGGGGCTATAGGGGAACCTGTCTCGAAAACACCAAAAAATAAAAATAAACTAATAAAAAATAAATAAAAATTTATTTTGGGCTGGAGAGATGGCTCAGCGGTTAAAGAGCACCAACTGCTCTTACAGAGGACCCGGGTTTGATTCCCAGCACCCACATGGTGGCTAAGAACCATCTTTAAGCCAGGCGTGGTGGTGCATACCTTTAATCCTAGCACTTAAAGAGGCAGAGCCAGGTGGATCTCTGTGAGTTCAAGGCCAGCCTGGTCTACAGAGTGAGTCCCAGGCCAGCTGGGGCTACAGGGAGACCCTGCCTCAAAAAAAAAGTATTTATTTATTTTAATGCATCTGTAAAAGTATACCACGGGGCTGGAGACATGGCCTAGCGGTTAAGAGCACAGACTGCTCTTGCAGAGGACCTGGGTTCGATCCCCAGTACCCACACGGCGGCTGAGAACCATCTTAAATCCAATTCCACAAACCTACATGCAGACAGTACATTTATACACATAAAAATAAATAAATAAATAAACAAACAAATAAAAAAAATTTTTTAAAGAATACCACATATGTACAATGTCCATGGAGCCCAGAAGAGGGTACTGGATCCTCTGGAATTGAAGTTAGCTACTATGTTAGCCCCAAATAAATATTTTAAAAAGAGGGGGGCTGGAGGGATAGCTGAGTGGTTAAGAGCACTGGCTGCTCTGGCAGAGGACCCAGGTTCAGTTACTAGCACCTCCTAGGTGGCTAAAAACCATCTGAAACTCCAGTTCCAGAGGAATCCAATGCCCTCTTCTGGCCTCCACAGGCATTGCACAACACAGTGCAGTTACTTACATGCAGACAATAAATACAGATATTCACTCAAAATAATAAATAGCTGGGTGTAGTGGCACCTGCCTTTAATCCCAGCACTCAGGAGGCAGAGGCAGGCAGATTTCTGTGAGTTCAAGGCCAGCCTGGTCTACAAAGTGAGTTCCAGGACAGCTGGAGCTACAGGGAGACCTTGTCTCAAAAAGGTAAAAATTAATAATTAATTAATTAATAATGAAAATAATAATAAATAGAGCCAGGCATGCTGTCACACTTTTTTTTTTTTTTTTTTTTTGGTTTTTCGCGACGGTTCTCCCTGTAGCCCCAGCTGTCCTGGAACTCACTCTGTAGACCAGGCTGGGCTTGAACTCACAAAGATCCGCCTGCCTCTGCCTCCCAAGTGCTAGGATTAAAGGCGTGCAGCACCACGCCCGGCCAACTGTCACACACTTTGATCCCAGCACTCAGGAGGCGGAGGCAAGCAGGTCTCTGTGAGTTCAAGGCCAGCCTGGTCTACACACTGAGTTCCAGGCTAGCTAGGGCTACAGGGAGACCCTGTCTCAAAAAAAAGAAGACAACCAACCAACCAACCAACCAACCAATCAACTGAATATTTTTTTTTTTTAAGATAAAAACATTTATCTTTTTGGTCTTTTTGAGACAGGGTCTCCCTGTAGCCCCAGCTGGCCTGGAACTCGCTATTATAGACCAGGCTGGCCTTGAACAACATTGGGTGCTAGAAACCAAATTCAAGGGCTGGAGAGATGGCTCAGCGGTTAAGAGTGCCGACTGCTCTTGCAGAGGACCTGGGTTTGATCCCCAGCACCCACATGGCGACTAAGAACCGTCTTTAACTCCAGTTCCAGGGCAATCTGATGCCCTCTTCTGTCCTCTGTGGCATTGCACAACACGGGTGCACCAACCTACATGCAGACAGTACACTCATACACATAAAAAAATAAATAAATGAAATAAAAAAAAATAAAAAATAGAAACCGAACTCGGGTCCTATTCTTTAAGTTTGGATCTTGAATGCCTTCAAAGGATCATGTATTGAAGGCTTGGTCCCCAGCCCATGATGCTACAGGGAAGTAGTTAGGTCACCGGGGGAAACTGGGACCAGCCATTCCTTTTTCTCTCCTTTGCTTCCCCATACCATAAAGTGGAGCAGTGTCCTCTGTCACATGCTCCTGCTATAATGTACTACGTTGCCACAGCCCCAAAGCAACAAGGTTACACCATAAGAAGCCACTCAGACTATAAGCCAAAACTAATCTTTCCTCTTTATAGGTTTACAGGAGTCCTGGAAAGAAGCATTCTGGGAAGACAACATCCTTCAAACCCACCAAATATACACATTGCAGAGCCAATAGATTGTTAAATAAATGACCACCTAGCTCTAAGCAAGAAATCTGAGAGGGGGTGGCATGCTGGAAAGGATACCCCTAAATTCCTTCCCTGACCACTAAAGTAGTCTATACGTCTTCTCTGTTCAAGGTATCAATGAGCATAAAATAAACAACTCTGCCACTTCCTGTGAAGAATGCCCTTCCCCAGCCCATACCCACGACATAGAGAGGGGCCTCGGTGTGCTTGATGTTGCAGCTATTGCCAGCGATGCAGGTATAGCGACCTGAGTCCTCAGGGGCCACGTCATGGATCACCAGGGAGCCGTTCTGGAAGATGTGCATCCTGCCGAGAGAGAAGTCACAGTGCTGTTCACCTGGCCAGCCCCCAGAGGACTACAACTGCAGGGGAAACAAAGTGGGTACAGAAAGGAAGGTATCCTACCTGGGTCCCAGCTTGGTAGGATCCAAGATACGATCTTTGCCCTTCCATTGAATGAGAGGCTTGGGATCTCCCTGAGCCTCGCACCGTAGCAAGGCTGTGTGGCCCTGGTACACCGTTGTGCGTTCTGGTTCCACCTTGAAGGTGATGAAAACTAGATGCAAAGAGACCATGGAGAGGCAGGAAGTGGTGATTAATGGAGCCGGAAGGGTGTAAGCTGTTGCTCACCATGTCCTACCCAGCCCTGACCCCAAGGCCTTGCCTTGCCTTGCCACGGTCGTACCTGCCACAGTGAGCTGGACATGAGCACGGATCTGGCCCTGTGGCCCATTGGACGCAATGCAAGTGTAGTTACCAGCATCATCTCGGGTCACTCGGGCAAAGTGTAAGGTCCCAGCGTTGTCTGTCACCCATTCAGGGAGACTGCTCCCATCTGTAGGGGCAATGAGAAGTTATAGGAAAGATCGGAATTACATGGGAGATTGGCAAGGCCCTTGGTTATTCAGCTGTACCCAAAACAGGACAGTGCTCCTCACTACCCATAGGTGAAGTCCAAAATCAGGGTCCCCCATTATCTACTTATTTCCCCGATCTTCCAGTGTCACCTCCTTTTCCTGCCTGTGCAACATTTCACTTGTGCCAAACTGGACTTCCGATCAGGCCCAGAATTGCCTTCGGCTTACCACCTGTTACTTTTCACTTCAAAAAAACCAGCTGATTCCTGCCTTCTGCCATCGCAGATCCATTGCTGGATCCACTTCCAGCTTCATTTCTCCTGGTAAGATCCCTGCACAGGCGGGACTGCTGCAGAACCCATACCCACACATAACTTGCACAGATGGCACAATGTGAAAACTAGTCCAATCCTGAAAGAAACAATTTGTTGCTGTGCATAGTGGAACATGCCTTTAATCTTAGAACTCAGGAGGCAGAGGCAGGTGGATCTCTATGAGATCAAGGCCAGCCTGGGACTACAGGAAGACTGTGTCTCAAAAATTCAAAAAAGATTAAAAACAATTGGGAACTCACATCAAGGGTTACTCTCTAATGTGTATATTATTTCACTTCTGGGATTCTTTCCCAAAGGAAACAAACCTAAATGCAGAAAAATAATTTCCACTAACCTTTTGGATTAAAGACATATTAGACCAATAAAAGGAGGGGATAGGTAACAATCCAAGTTTCTAGCACTTAGAGAATATTTAAGTAAATTACAGTGAATTCAGTTAGTAGAATACTACTGTAATAATCAAAACTAATATGTGTAATATATAGACAAGAAGAAATGATTGATAATCTCAAATCAAAAACCACATATGGGGGGAAAAATGGGCTGGAGACATGGCTCAGCGGTTAAGAGCACTGGCTGTTCTTTCAAAGGACCAGGGCTCGATTCCTACCACCCACATGGTGACTAACAACCATCCTAACTTCAGTTCCAAGGGATCCAACATTCTCTTTTGAACTCTAAGGGCACGGCACAACACACAACACAGGTGTACTTACATACATACATACATAAATACAGGCAATACACTCATACACATAAAATAAAAAAAATATATAAAAAAATTTTTTGGTCTTTTTGAGACAGGGTCTCCCTGTAGTTCCAACCGGCGTGGAACTCACTATGTAGACCAGGATGACCTTGAACTCACAGAAATCCACCTGCTTCTGCCTCCCAAGTGCTGGGATTAAAGGCAGCCTGGATAAAATATTTTTTTAATTAAATTAAAAAAACAAACAAAAAAAAAAACATAAGGACTAGAAAGATGGCTCAGTGGTTAAGAGCATATCCTGCTTTTTCAGAGGACCTGAGTTCAATTCCCAACACCCATTTCAAGTAACTCACAACCACCCCTAACTCATGTAACTACTGGGGACCTTCTGGCTTCTGTAGGCACCTGTGAACACACAGATACACACAGACACGCACACATACACACACAAAAAATAAATCTAAAAAAAAAAAAAATCCAGGTGTGATGGTACATGGGTTTAATACTGGAACTTGGGAAGCTGAGGCAGGACAATTCCAAGTTTGGGTCAACCTGAGCTACGTAGTGAGCTCCATACAAGCCACCAGGGCTACATAGCAAGATCTTGTCTCAAAAAAATAAAACTGGAGAGCTGGTTCAGTGGTCCTCTGCTCTTGCAGAGGACCCAGCAGAGGTTCCTACCACCCACATGTCAGCTAAAAATAGTCTAATAACTCTAGCTCCAGGGATCCCACACCCCCTTCTGGGCTTCACAGGCATTGCAATATGCATGCGGTACACTTACAAGCAGGGAACACACTCACCCATACCACATTAAAAAAAAAAAAATGCTTTAAAAAGTTTTAAAAAATAGCTAGGGCTATAGCTCAGTAGAGAGGCTTGCCTAGCATATGAGAGGTCATAGGTTCAATCCCCACTCCTCACTACTTTAAACAAGGAAATTTTTTTTTTTTTTGGTCTTTTTGAGACAGGGTCTCCCTGTAGCTCCAGCTGTCCTGGAACTCACTCTGTAGACCAGGATGGCCTTGAACTCACAAAGATCCACCTGCCTCTGCCTCCCAAGTGCTAATATTAAAGGCGTGCGCCAGCACGCCTGGCTCAAGGAAATACTTTTAAAAAATAAATAAGGATCACAAGTGATGAGTGACAAGGGACAAAAAAAATAAATAAATAAAAAAAAAGAAATAAGGATGTCATATTCATAAAGTATAATAAATAAAAACTGTACACACAATAAAATTATAACACAAAAGTAAAGATGCACAGAAGAAAGGAGAGAAACTTAAAGACGACAAATGACAGAGTTCACGTACTTCACTCTCACAAGTTTCTAAAACAGTCCATGTGACTTTGATGCCAGCTAAAAGAAGGACTTTTCAGCACTGTCATACTATCCCACTCGAGTGCTACCTCAAGTGGTCTTCTGGGTTGTAAGTGCTGCAATTTGACCCCACTAGGGTGTAGCTTTTCCTCTCAATGGGATTACCAATCAGTCCTACATATCTGGTTTATCCACACAGCTGCAGGTACAGGGCTGGACACTCCCCTGACCCTGAGACATGACCAGTTGACTGCCCAACTTGTCCCCATGCAGCGTCACAGGGTACCCACCTGCCCGTACCCACTTAATTGTGGGCTTTTCTCGGCCAGTGGCTGAGCAAGGCACTGTGGCCTCTTTATCAAACTCCATGCACTGCTGTGGCTGGGGCGGTGGCGTGAACTTGAGTTTTTCTGTTTCAGCGGGGAAGGAAAAGAGGAGACACTGAGGCAAGTAGAGAGACCAAGGACAGTTTCCCTTCATTCCCCTGTCCAGATGGGCCAGATGCTCTCCTCACACATCACACATGCTGACTTACCCAGCACTTGGACGCGGGCCTGGGCCTCGATGCTGCCAGCTGGGGTGCTGCTCACACAGCGGTACCATGTCCCATCATACACCTCCACGCTGTTGATGCGCAAGGTCCCATTCTTAGAGACCTCGAACCGTGAGTCCTGCAGGATACAGGCTTGAGTACAAGAGGGCTAGGGTCTGAGGCCATACCCACATCTTCCTGGAGATCGCCTCAGAGAGAGTTGTAGGGGTGAGCACTGAGAAGGGCCGAAGGAGAGAATTCACTCATTTCCCAGAAGCTATCCTTTCTCACCTCCGAGATGAGCATCTGGTTCCTGTACCAGATAATCGTGGGTTTGGGTGTGGCCTGTGTCAGGCAATGCAAATAGCCTGGTTTGCCCTCCTCCATCTGACTGTCTTGGGGTTTTTTTACCCACGTGGGCACAGCTAGAGGGACAAGACAGAACAGATAAGGCTGATTAACATAACAGGTTTCCAAAAGGACACGATTACAAGGTCTAAAACCCCATTGGGTCATTAGTTCATTGATACCCAAAGGCCTGGGTCTCAACACTGGGTGATTTATTTATTTATTTATTATTTATTTTGTCTTTTTGAGACAAGGTCTCCCTGTAGCCCCGGCTGTCCTGGAACTCACATTGTACACCAGGCTGGCCTTGAACTCACAAAGATCCGCCTGCCTCTGCCTCCCAAGTGCTAGGATTAAAGGCGTGTGCCGCAACGCCCGGCCTGGGTGTTATTTTTATATTGACACCCAAAGTATGTATTCCTTTCCCCACGTTACAGTGAGGCAAACAGAAGTTCAAAGCAGTAATGATGATTTGCTAATACAAGATAGATACGCAAATAAAAAAAAAAAAGGGCTGAAAAGATGGCTCAGCAGTTAAGAGAACTAGTTGCTCTTGCAGAGGACCCAGGTTAGATTCCCAACATCCACATGGTGGGTAACAACCATCTATAACTCCAGTTCCTGGGGATTCGACAGCCTCTTCTGACCTCTGAGGGCACTGCATGACACCGGTGCATCTACCTACATGCAGGGAGTACACTGATATACATAAAACAACAAAAAGCAAACCACAGTTGTTGTTTGCAAGATTCCACCACCCTGACTCTTCATATCAAACCATGTTGTTCCAATGTTAGTGGTACAGTTTAAATATAATACGTTCCTCCACAGGCTCGCTTGTTGAAGGCTTGTTCCCCACTTGGTGGCCCTGTTTGGGGAAGTTTTAGAAACCAGAAGGAGTTGGGGCCTGTCTGGAAAAGTATGTCACTGGAGTGTAGCTTTGAAGGGCACGGCTTGTTCCCCAACCCTTCTCCTGATCTTGCCAGCTCTCTGTATTATTTTTCTTCAGAGTTGTACTGTAACTCTAAAGCTATGTATTTGTTCACTGGGCCGTTTTTCACATTTGCCTCCCCTGTTAGAATATACGCTCCATGAGGGAAGGGACTTTGTCTGCTTTGCTCACGGACCTAGCACAAAGGAGCCACTCAATCAGCCTCCACTGACTGAATGTAGTATCAGAATTCAACCCCCTCTGAACTCTACACACTACTGCTCCACACAGCTCATGCACCATTCAAGCCCCATAGGTCTTCTCAAAGAGCAGCAAACACCCTACATAGCTCAGTCTGCAGAGTGGCTGACCGAGGCCAGCACTTCCCTAACTTGAATAGATACCAAGGCAATTTGGAGCCCTACCTCTGCAAATAAGGGACAGGGCCCTGAGTCTGAATTTCTAGAACTATCCCTAAAGAGCAGATGACCCAGAGATCCTGATTAAGAGTTGGCTGTGCAGCTCACGTGCCTGCAAGTTACCCGTAGGCCGAGACTTTCCACCTGAACCTGGTCCTCAGGGGCAGGAGGCTATGAGATTTCAATATCCTTTATTTTGAAATAAAAAAAAAATAATAAAAATAAACAAACCCAGGTGGTCTTGAACTTACCATATAGGTGGTTTGACGTTGAACACTGGAGCCTCCTATCTCTACCTACTGAGTGTTAGGATTATAAAAATGTGTGCCACCATGCCCAATTTAGGCAGTGCTGGTGATCAAACCCAGGGATTTGTGCACTCTACCAACTGAGCTACAACCCCAACTTGATGTCAGTTTCTTTATGGGAAGAATGTCATCACAACCTCACATTTAAATAGCCCTTTTCATATTCAAAGCTCTGCAAACTTACCTACTTGACAAGATATCAGGTAACATAAAGGTAAACAGGAAAAGACTGCAAAATACTTATGTGAGTGTGATAGCTGTAGTGTCTATCCGTTTAAACTATTAAAAACAAGGGCTTGGGGCTGGAGAGATGGCCTAGTGGTAAGAGCACCGACTGCTCTTGTAGAGGACCGGGGTTCGATCCCCAGCACCCACATGGCAGCTAAGAACCGTCTTTAACTCCAGGTCTGGGGGAATCTGACACCCTCTTCTGACCTCCGCGGCACTGCACAACATGGGTGCACAAACTTACATGCAGACAGTACATTCATACACATACAAAAATAAATAAATAAAAAATATCATGAAGGTTTGGAATGTCATTATGTAACTAAATAAGCAAAGAAAGTTTCTGAGCTTGTAGCAAGGTATATGAGTTTTATTATTTAATATCCTGTTTTTCCTACTATTTTCATAGCAATGTTTCTTTTTTTTATTCATTTATTATTTTTTATGTGTATGAGTGTGAGTTCCAGGACAGCTGGGGCTGCAGGGAGACCCTGTCTCAAAAAGACAACAACAAAAAACAAGGTGGAAGGGCTGGAGAGATGGCTCAGTGTTTAAGATTGAGTACTGCTCTTCCAGAGAATCTGAATTCACAGCACCCATATCAGGACTCGCTCATATCAGGTGATCTCCTCAGGCCCCCACATGTACATGTGCATAGTAATACACACATGCATACTCACACACATAAATAAATCTTAAAAAAAAAAGACCAAAAAAAAAAGTGGAGAGCCGGACATGGTAGCGGCACACACCTTTAATCCCATCCCAGCGGGAGGCAGAGGTAGGCAGATCTCTGTGAGTTCAAGGCCAGCCTAGTCTACATAGCGAGCTCCAGGACAGCTAGGACTAAAGGGTGACCCTGTCTCAAAAGACCAACAACAAAAAAAAGTAGAAAATGATAGAAGATTGACTTCTGGCCTCATATGCACAAGCAAACACGGCCACACACACATACACACCACACACACAAACCACACATAGCACACACACACATGCACATACACACACCAAACACATATACACCACACACACACACCACATACACATACATCACACCACACACACACCACACATACATACACACACACACCACACACATACACACCACACACACAAACCACACATAGCACACACACACATGCACATACACACACCAAACACATATACACCACACACACACACCACATACACATACATCACACCACACACACACCACACATACATACACACACACACCACACACATACACACCACACACACCACACCACATCACACACACACAGAGAAATCTTTTTCATTAATTGCATTTGATCTTCCCAACTACCTTTTTTAGCACCATTTATGGACAAGGAGACAGAACATAGCAGCACAGGCAACTTGCTACCATGGTCACTCCGTGTACTGCAGACAGAATGGAACTCAAGTCTCCAGACTCCAAGTCACCATTCCTCTGGTGCGTTACCCCTCCTGCTATGCTTGGCACACCACTGCCTATGCAACATTACCTCCTGGCAGGTGACTGGCTTCTAACGCTCCAGGGCCTAGAGCTTAGAGGGCCTCAGGTAAGCACAAGGGAAGCCTCTGTCCATTATACCCACATCCCAAGATCTTCTGGGACCTGGGCTCCCATGCAGCTCTCCTCAGCCTTCGGAGTACAAGTACTTACTGGCCACAGTGATGTTGACATCCTGTCGCCGCTGACCAGCCAGGTTAGCCGCATGGCAGGTGTAGAGACCAGCATCACTCTCAGCAGTGATGGCAAACACAAGCTCGTGGCCCTTCTGGTAGACTCTGCCATGGGTCGGCAGCCGGACTCCAGCATGCTCCCACCATATAGTGGGTGTAGGCAGACCCTGGGGGACTGGGCAGGCTACCCGCTCCTCACCGCCAGCTGTGAATATCCGTGGTTCAAATGGCAGCATGTCTTCAATCTCTGCGAGGATGGGGGTGGGAGGTTAAACAGTTTGATTACTTTATCAGCCTTTTATGTGATGTTCTATAGCAAGCCTAGACTGCTGCCAGCCATAAATCTCCTCTTCCTAGCTCCAGCATCTTCTTCCTCCTTCTAAATATCAAAGCTGCCAGCTAAGTGAAAAGAGGAGCCTGCATCTCCAGGAGACAACAACCTTCACTACAGTGTGCATCGTGGACCTACCTGCCAGGTGAAGTGTGGCCTCCAGGACAGCGGGTGGGCCCCTTAGCCCCTGGCCAATGCAACGGTACACTCCTGCGTTGCGTGGCCGGACCTGGGTCAGCAGTAGGGAGCCGTTGGCAAACACTGTGGCTCTTCGGAGGTGTGGGGGGCTGTGGAAGAAAGATAGTACTATTTAGAAGAAGTGGCCATGGACCACTGTGCAGGCCTCATGCCCCCATTCTGTAGGGAGATAGAGTAGAATCCCTTCCTGCAAAGGTCTGTGTTGTTTGCTGTTGGTATATGTGTATGTGTGCAAGTCTCTCTGTCTCTCTATCTCTCTCTCTGTCTCTCTCTCTCCTCCCTCTTTTTTGTTTTTTGTTTTTTGTTTTTTTGTTTTTTTGAGACAGGGTCTCCCTGTAGCTCTGGCTGTCCTGGAACTCACTCTGTAGACCAGGCTGGCTGGCCTCGAACTCACAGAGATCCGCGTGCCTCTGCCTCCCAAGTGCTAGGATTAAAGGCGTGCGCCACCACGCCCGGCTCTCCTCCCTCTTTTTAAAATCTATTTTTATTTTATGTGTATCAGTGTTTTACCTGCACATATGTAAGTGTACGTATGTAATACAATGCTCACAGAGGCTATGGAGCACATCAGATCCCACCATGTGGGAGCTGAAAACCAAACCTGGTCTTCTGCAAGAACAGCCAGTGCTTTTAACCACTGACCCATCTTTCCAGTCCCTCTGTCTCTTGGAAAAAAATATTTTATGTGTGTGAGTGTTTTGCCTGCATGCATGTAAATATACCACATGTGTGCACTGCCCACAGAGGCCAGAAGACAGTGACAGATTTCCTGGAACTGGAGTTTTAGATGGTTGTTAATAGCTATGTGGGTGCTGGGAACTGAACCCAGGTCCTCTGCAAGAGCAGCCAGTGCTCTTAACCCCTGAGCCATTTCTCCAACACCTTGTCTGTTTGTTTGTTTAAAATTTTTTTTTTTTATGTGTATGAATGTACTGTCTGCATGTAGGTTTGTGCACCCGGGTAGTGCAATGCCACAGAGGTCAGAAGAGGGTGTCGGATTCCCCTGGAACTGGAGTTTTCCTGGAACTGGAGTTACAGATGGTTCTCAGCCGCCATGTGGGTGCTGAGGATGGAACCCGGGTCCTCTGCAAGAGCAGTCGGTGCTCTTAACCGCTAGGCCATCTCTCCAGCCCCTGTTTCTTTGTTTTAAAGACTTATTTGAACCATCTTTCCAAGCCCTCCATCTCAGAAAGATTCACCAGAAAATCTAGACTGGCCTGAAACTTAACTATGTAATCAAGGCTGGCCTTGAGATTACTCTATAGCCAAGGCTCTCCTCAGCCCTTGGCCTCACGTTTTTTGATGCTCTTGCCTCAACCCCTTGAGTGCTGGGATTATGGGCCTAAGTCCTCATGGTCAGCTTGCAGGTATGTTTTCCAACTTTCAGAGATGCAATTTGGAGGATGGAAGAGGTGAGGGCCAGAGCAACATAAATGAAACAGAGGGACACGTGTAACTGTCGGGACAGAGGGACGCGTGTAACTGTCGGGACGGAGGGACGCGTGTAACTGTCGGGACGGAGGGACGCGTGTCGGGACGGAGGGACGCGTGTAACTGTCGGGACGGAGGGACGCGTGTAACTGTCGGAACAGAGGGACGCGTGTAAGTGTCGGAACAGAGGGACATGTGTAAGTGTCGGAACAGAGGGACACGTGCAACTGTAGGAACAGAGGGACACGTGCAACTGTCGGAACAGAGGGACACGTGCAACTGTTGGAAAGAGGGACACGTGTAACTGTTGGAAAGAGGGACACGTGTAACTGTTGGAAAGAGGGACACGTGTAACTGTTGGAACAGAGGGACACATGTAACCGTTGGAACAGAGGGACACGTGCAACTGTTGGAACAGAGTGACACGTGAAACCGTTGGAACAGAGGGACACGTGCAACTGTTGGAACAGAGGGACACGTGCAACTGTTGGAACAGAGGGACACGTACAACTGTTGGAACAGAGGGACACGTGCAACTGTTGGAACAGAGGGACACGTGTAACTGTTGGAACATAGGGACATGTGTATCTGTTGGAACAGAGGGACGTGTGTAACTGTTGGAACAGAGGGACACGTGTAACTGTTGGAACAGAGTGACACGTGTAACTGTTGGAACAGAGTGACACGTGTAACTGTTGGAACAGAGTGACACGTGCAACTGTTGGAACAGAGGGACACGTGCAACTGTTGGAACAGAGGGACACGTGCAACTGTTGGAACAGAGGGACACGTGCAACTGTTGGAACAGAGGGACACGTGCAACTGTTGGAACAGAGGGACACGTGCAACTGTTGGAACAGAGGGACACGTGCAACTGTTGGAACAGAGGGACACGTGCAACTGTTGGAACAGAGTGACACGTGCAACTGTTGGAACAGAGTGACACGTGCAACTGTTGGAACAGAGTGACACGTGCAACTGTTGGAACAGAGTGACACGTGTAACTGTCGGAACAGAGTGACATGTGCAACTGTTGGAACAGAGGGACACGTGTAACTGTTGGAACAGAGTGACACGTGTAACTGTTGGAACAGAGGGACACGTGCAACTGTTGGAACAGAGGGACACGTGCAACTGTTGGAACAGAGGGACACGTGCAACTGTTGGAACAGAGGGACACGTGTAACTGTTGGAACAGAGTGACACGTGTAACTGTTGGAACAGAGGGACACGTGCAACTGTTGGAACAGAGGGACACGTGCAACTGTTGGAACAGAGTGACACGTGTAACTGTCGGAACAGAGTGACACGTGCAACTGTTGGAACAGAGGGACACGTGTAACTGTTGGAACAGAGTGACACGTGTAACTGTTGGAACAGAGGGACACGTGCAACTGTTGGAACAGAGGGACACGTGCAACTGTTGGAACAGAGTGACACGTGCAACTGTTGGAACAGAGTGACACGTGCAACTGTTGGAACAGAGTGACACGTGTAACTGTCGGAACAGAGTGACATGTGCAACTGTTGGAACAGAGGGACACGTGTAACTGTTGGAACAGAGTGACACGTGTAACTGTTGGAACAGAGGGACACGTGCAACTGTTGGAACAGAGGGACACGTGCAACTGTTGGAACAGAGTGACACGTGCAACTGTTGGAACAGAGTGACACGTGCAACTGTTGGAACAGAGTGACACGTGCAACTGTTGGAACAGAGTGACACGTGCAACTGTTGGAACAGAGTGACACGTGCAACTGTTGGAACAGAGTGACACGTGCAACTGTTGGAACAGAGTGACACGTGCAACTGTTGGAACAGAGTGACACGTGTAACTGTTGGAACAGAGTGACACGTGTAACTGTCGGAACAGAGGGACACGTGTAACTGTCGGAACAGAGTGACACGTGTAACTGTCGGAACAGAGGGACACGTGTAACTGTCGGAACAGAGTGACACGTGTAACTGTTGGAACAGAGGGACACGTGCAACTGTTGGAACAGAGGGACGTGTGTAACTGTTGGAACAGAGGGACACGTGTAACTGTTGGAACAGAGGGACACGTGTAACTGTCGGAACAGAGGGACACGTGTAACTGTTGGAACAGAGTGACATGTGTAACTGTTGGAACAGAGGGACACGTGCAACTGTTGGAACAGAGGGACACGTGCAACTGTTGGAACAGAGGGACACGTGCAACTGTCGGAACAGAGGGACACGTGCAACTGTCGGAACAGAGGGACACGTGTAACTGTCGGAACAGAGGGACACGTGTAACTGTCGGAACAGAGGGACACGTGCAACTGTCGGAACAGAGGGACACGTGTAACTGTCGGAACAGAGTGACACGTGCAACTGTCGGAACAGAGGGACATGTGTAACTGTTGGAACAGAGTGACACGTGTAACTGTCGGAACAGAGGGACATGTGTAACTGTCGGAACAGAGTGACACGTGTAACTGTCGGAACAGAGGGACATGTGTAACTGTCGGAACAGAGTGACATGTGTAACTGTCGGAACAGAGGGACATGTGCAACTGTCGGAACAGAGTGACATGTGCACTGTCGGAACAGAGTGACGTGTAACTGTCGGAACAGAGTGACATGTGTAACTGCTGGAACAGAGTGACATATGTAACTGTTGGAACAGAGTGATATATGTAACTATTGGAACAGAGTGATATATGTAACTGTTGGAACAGAGTGATATATGTAACTGTTGGAACAGAGGGACCCCTTTTCTGCAGGCACCCCAGCTCCAGGGGCAAGAGCTGCTCAGCCAAATCAGATGAACTGATAATGTCCTCATTTCAGAAGCTGTAACCTAGGGAGCTCCTCACCCCCAAGTTCCAAGGTCATATCTGATACCTCAGAGATACTCTCTCTTCTTCTATAGCCTATGAAAGGACAGAAGTCTTGGCAGAACCTTCCAGAACCTTCCAGAAGCTATTTGCTTCCTTCCTAAAACTCGTATGTTGTAGGTTCTGTTACAACCTGCAAACTTTCTATCTATACTGTGACCAGATAGGATCCCTATGTACCTCTTATTCCTGGGTCCTAACTCCCCCATCCCAGATGACACAAGTGGGTAAAAAGAGAAGTAGCAAAGCCACCATTAACCCTTGCAGCACCTGCTAAGGGAATCAAATAAGACCTCCCCTTTGTTGGATTCTTTCTATTACAGTCACTCTACTGCCACCTTCTGGGAATCTAAGGAAATACAAGTTTACCATGGAGAAGTCTGATGTCTGATTTGAATCGAATCATTCTGGGTTCTGAGGGAAAACACAAGCACAGTATAAAATAGCTATCGTAGTACAGGAAGGTTTCTAATCAGATGTCTTACCGGCTGCGGTTAGTGATAGTGGTCTCATCCTCAAAGACCCACTGCAGGCTTGGGGGTGGCTGGGCTGAGAACTGGCAATGGAACATGGCCTCTTCATTCTTGGCTACGACAATGTCTTGGGGTGCCAGCACCACCCTGGCAAAGCTTTCATCTGGGGCAGGAAGCATGGAGGAGATGAGCGGGCAGGGCAGGGAGTCCCCTCCCATCTCTGCCTCACCTCCTCTCTGATCCCACAACAGGCTCACCAGCAATGCTCAAGGTGAAGTTCTGGCTGCTGCAGGCCTGGCCAAAGGCATTGTGGGCACAGCAAGAGTAGAGGCCGCTATGCTCAGGACTGGCCGGCCGGAGGGTGAGGTTCCGCTCCTTGCTGCTGACAGTGTGGTTGCTCTGACCATCAGAGAGGGGAGTCCCATCTCGGAACCACTGATAGGTGGGCCTGTGGGGTACAGGAAGATCAGTAGCGGGGAAAGGGGGATACTCAGTGGCCAGTGAAGGGGATACAGAATCAGAGATTCGTACTCGACACTTGGGTTTGTAAGTGGAGGAATGGAGGCCTAAGGAGGGGAAGGGGATTGCATAAGGATCAAAAACATATTCCAGATCTCAAGTTTCCAGAATCCAGGGTCACCCCATGCAGCATTCACCTTTCTCAGGTCATGAGGGGCTGGCTGATAGCATTTGGGGACTACATGTGCACAGACTTGGGGAGACATCCCTCCCTGTCTCCATCCCACACTCCTTACCGAGGGTGCCCATCAATGTGACAACGAAGGGTGACCTGGGTCTGTGGCTGGATTTCAGCTTCTGAGGCAGGATGCTTCAGGACCACAGGACCTGCCTCAATCCCTGGGAGCAGAGGCCACAGTTACAGCAAGGGCAAAGCAGAAAAGGTGGGCAAGAAAGCGGAGGAGGAGGAGGACAGCAGAGTGCCACAGAACCGGAGGCCCTGGAGCCGCAGCTGTGGCTATCGTACCAGACACAGAGGACCAGTCCTTTCCCTGCCAGGTCAAACCTGACACTTGCCTTTGCCATTTGTGAAAGCTGCTGCTAGAAATCTCCCATTTCAAGACTTGAAATAGGAGGTGGGGTGTTTAGAAAAAAAAGAAAAATAAGAGCAATACAGAGCTGGAGAGATGGCTCAGTGGATAAGAACACTGGCTGCTCTTGCAGAAGATCCAGGGTTGGTTCCTAGCACCTACATGGCAGCTAACAACTGTCCATAACTCTAGTTCCAAGGGATTTGACGCTCTCTTCTGACCTCAGTGAGCACTATACACATGAGTACACTTATATACATCCTGGCAAAACATTCATTTATTTAAAAAGAGAACAATACTTTATCAGTGACTATGGTGTGTGCTTAGCATGTGCACAGCCCTGGGTCTAATCCACAGCTAAGAAAGGGAAAGGGGAGGAAGCTGGCGTGATGGCGCAAACCCTTAATCCTAGCACTTGGGAGGCAGAGGCAGGCGGATCTTTGTGAGTTCAGGGCCAGCCTGGTCTACAGAGTGAGTTCCAGGACAGCTGGGACTACAGGGAGACCCTGTCTCAAAAAGACCAAAAAAATAAAAAATAAAAAATAAAAAAAGGGGAAGGATGAAAAGAATGGAGGGGAGGGAAGGAATGAGGGAAAGGGGGAGAAGATGGAGAGAGGGGAGGAGGGAGGGAGGGAAGGGAGGGAGAGGGAAGAAGAAACCATCTAACTTCCTCTTAGCCACACAAATAGGTGGAACTGATCACAACTGCACTCCACCTGCCCCATTCAACTGGCGATGGAAGAAACTGAGGCAGAGGGTTCTTGGGGACTCAGAGAGTCTGACAGGAGCACCAGGCACAGCACCCTCCCTCCAAACAGGCTCTCACATTTGATATTGAAGGAGGCGTTGGCACTGCGGGCTTCCTCTCCGGTGATATTATCTCGAGCCACACACTGGAAGGCACCGGAGTCCTGCAGTCGGTCCACAGCCGAAAAGCTCAGGCTGCTGCCCTGGGCAAAACGCCGCTCGGTGTCCTGGACAGGCACCCCATTGAGCAGCCAGTACACCTGTACCGGGCCTGGTGCCTCAACTTCACAGCGGAGCAGAGCTCGACGCCCCTGCAGTGCATCCTGGGAGGATGGCTCCTTGATGAAGATGATGGCTGCCTGGGCACCTGCAGTTGCTGACAGGATGAAGCACAGTAAGGAGGAGCTGTGGACCCCGTCCTAACATGGGCAGGAAGGGGGCTATGAACACAGTGGCCAGAAAATTCAGGTGTGAAGGAGGATGGACGCTGTGTCTGCCAATTCACTGGAAATGAACAACATCTTTCCTTAGATATGGCTCAGCGGTTAGCACTGGCTGTTCTTGCAGAGGTTTGTTTCCCAGCACCCACATGGTGGCTAAAAACTGTCCATAACTTAAGTTCCAAGGGATCTGACACCCTCTTCTGGTCTCTGTGGGCATTGCATGACTTGGGCACACATACATGTAGGCAAAACACTCATATATGATAAACAGACACATTTTAATTAAAAAAAAATTTTTTTATTTCTGTATGTGTATGAATGTACTGTCTGCATGGAAGTTTGTGCACCCGTATTGTGCAGTGCCGCGGAGGTCAGAAGAGGGTCTCGGATTCCCCTGGAACTGGAGTTCTCCTGGAATTGGAGTTTCAGACTGTTCTCGGCTGCCATGTGGGTGCTGGGGATCGAACCCGGGTCCTCTGTAAGAGCGGTCGGTGCTCTTAACCGCTAGGCCATCTCTCCAGCCCCCAGACAGACACATTTTAAAAAATCCTCTGAGGAACCTGAACTGTGCTGGGTGTGCCAGAGAATCCAGACAAAGTCCCCTCTCCTCAAAGGCAGACACACAGCTATATAAGACATGGCTACAGTCACACCCGCAGATGGTGACTATAGTGCAGAAGAGGAAGGGAGCCCTGAGGTGGAGACTGGTTGCAAGAAGCTTCCTGGAAGAGAGGGGCCCCAGACCTGCAGGACCAGATCCTAATAGTTCTTCAAGCCAGGCTGAGAAGCAGGGCACACAGGCATGTAGTTCTCTCTACCACCCAGAATCAGTATTTAACGAAGTTCAGTCCTGAACTAAAGAGTACCCTAGAAAGAACTTACCCTAAACAGAAATGGCCATAGGTCAGAGAAGCTTTTCAGTGCTATAGAAGCTTTGCAGTCCAGCATCCTTGGAGGCTCCTTTTTAAGAATCTTTCCCACGCCCACCTTTAATCCTAACACTTGGCAGGCAGAGGCAGGAGGATTTTTGTGAGTTCAAGGCCAACCTGGTATACAGAGCGAGTTCCAGGACAGCTGGGGCTACAGGGAGACCCTGTCTCAAAAAGACCAAAAAAAAAAAAAAAAAAAAGAAAAAGAAAAAAGAATCTATCCCATGGGGCTAGAGAGATGGCTCAGCAGTTAAGAGTGCTGACTACTCTTGCAGAGGACCTGGGTTCGATTCCCAGCACCCACATGGTGGCTAAGAACTCTCTTTAACTCCAGTTCCAGGGGAATCCAATGCCCTCTTCTGACCTCCGAGGCACTGCATGACACGGGTGCACCAACCTACATGCAGACAGTACACTCATACACATTAAAAATAATAATAATAGGGCTGGAGAGATGGCCTAGCGGTTAAGAGCACCGACTGCTCTTGCAGAGGACCCGGGTTCAATCCCCAGCACCCACATGGCGGCTAAGAACTGTCTGTAACTCCAATTCCAGGAGAACTCCAGTTCCAGGGGAATCCGAGACCCTCTTCTGACCTCCACAGCATTGCACGACATGGGTGCACAAAATTCAGTACATTCATATACATACAAAAAAAAAAATTTTTAAAATTGTAAAAAAATAAAAAATAAAAAATAATAATAAAAAAAGAATATCCCATCACAACACTCTCTAGACATAAGAGCTATAGCCAAAACATGCAAGTGTCATCCCAGTAGCCTCTGCTCTAGCTCTAAGAACCTGGTTACTGCCAAGGACACAAGTGAGTATAGGTATCCACCAAAAGCCGCTCACCTTCCTGCAGCACTGTCATTTAGCTCTTGCTACAGCCAGAACAATCATGGACATAGGGGGCCCTGTCACCAAAGGCAGAACCACACTCAGTTGGAACAAAGGGAAAAGCCAGAAATCTGTACTGGGTTAGGGAGGTGGAGGGCAGGGCCAGGCAGGTGGGCGGATGGTTCCAGCAGTGCCAGAGGTAATACACTGAGCTTTGTTCTTGCCCTGTGTGGGTGCCTTGTAGAGTCCTGGGGCCACTGGGCCTTGAACATGGAAGAGATGTTCCCAGCCACTTAGAAGAAACAGGTTCTGTCTGGGTCATGCAAGAGCAAGGAAATTCTAACAGTGTCCTCCCATCCCTTCCCAAGTGACTACAGATTCATCTTGGCCCAGAGAACACTCTTTTAAGTTCTTGGAGGTGAGGTTTGGTTCTTTAGGGCATGAGAATCTGTCTTCTCATAAAGTCTGTGTCAAGACAAGTCTAGAATCCACCAGGTTTGGGGCAAGATGAGGGGCTGTTCTGCTGCCAGTCTATCTCCCCACCTTTCCAAAGGTGCCACCCCATATCTTTCAACACAAAACACCTGGGGAGCTGGAAGTATCCCAAAGCACTCTTGTTCCTTCTCAATGGGGCCCTGTTGGTTCCCTGGGCAGGACAATTCTCCACCAAGCTGGGTGATCCCACCCACTGTGCCAGTTAACAAATCTGCCTGCAGGCACTGCTGAGCACCCCTAGTTACCTTGCCAACCCAAACACTTCCCTACACATTTCCAAATATTCCAGAGGGGTGTGGTCTTGCCCTGCTGGGCATCAAGGTATAGCCCCTTTGTCACACACAAAGGTAAATCCAGGTCCAGAAATGTGAAGTATCTGCCCAAGATCAGATAGCTCCTGTGCCGCAAAGCCACGCCCCCAAACCAAAGAAGCCGATTCCTCACCCCACGCTCTTCCCAGCCCTGCCCTGGAAGTATCTAATCCTACAAGAAGAGTCACTTTTCCCACAGCCAGGTAGTAGGGCAGACATGCCTCCCCCAAACAATACCAGGTCTACAAAAGACACCCAAAGAATACTGGCTGACCTCAAGAAACCTCAGGGCAAGGACAGCCCCCAGCATCACGAATACTTCTCGACCATCTCTTATGAGAGGCATATTTAGCTCTCATCCAAAGGCCTTCTGCAAATTTGACTTGCCAAAATCTTGGGGCTCATAACTTCAGGATACTCATGGGAGACGGAGGCGGGAGAGACACAGGGGTTAAGACTATGGACAGCTCTTATAGGGGACCCAGGATTCAGTTCCCAGCACCCACATGGCAGATGATAGCCTTAACTCTAGTTCCAACACCCTCTTCTGGGCACTGCATGCATGTGACACACATAAACACAGGCAAAACATTCATACACATAAAATAAAAATAAATAGGCTGGGCATGGTGGCACATGCCTTTTTTTTTTTTTAATTTTATTTATTTCCACATGCCTTTAATCCCAACACTTGGGAGGCAGAGGCAGGTGGATCTATGTGCGTTCAACATCAGCCTGGTCTATGTAGCGAGTTCCAGGCCAGCTGAGGCTATAGGGAGACTCTGTCTCAAAAAGACCAGAATAAATAAATAAATAATAAATTAAAAAATATAAATAAATAAATTTTTTAAAAATGAGAAGAGAGTTCACCTGCCCCTGGTGATGACTGGGGTATATAACTTCCTGCCCAGAATACCTATGGATTCAGCCCAACGCAAAACTGTAAACTTGCTTAAAACACTACCTTTTTGAGCGAGGTGGGGATTCCTTTTAAAGAGACAGGGTCTATGGGCTGGAGAGATGGCCTAACGGTTAAGAGCGCCAACTGCTCTTGCAGAGGACCCAGGTTCGATCCCCAGCACCCACATGGCGGCCGAGAACCATCTGTAACTCTAGTTCCAGGGGAATCCGACGCCCTCTTCTGACCTCCTCGGCATTGCATGACACGAGTGCACAAATCTACATGCAGACAGTACACTGGTACACATAAAAAGTAGATAAATTTAAAAAAAATTAAAAAAAAAATAAAGAGACAGGGTCTCCCTGTAGCCCTGACTGGCCTGGAACTCACTACGTAGACAAGGTTGGCTTCCATCTCGTAGAGATCCACCTGCTTCTGCCTCCAAAGTGCTGGGATTAAAGGTGTGTGCTACCACACTAGGATACGACCTTTTTAATGTATGTGTGAGTGTGCATATGTCTGCATGTATGTGGAGGGTTAGATGTGTGCAAATGTGCATATTGAGATCAGCGGTCAACCTCAGGTTCATTCCTCAGGAACTTTCTGTCTACCTTTGTTTTCTGAGACAGAGTCTCTCTCATTAATCTGGAATTTTCCAAGGAGGCTAGACTGGCTACCCAGCAAACCCTAGGAATCCTTCTGTCCCTGCCTCCCTGGCCTGATTCCAAGTGTGTTTGGGGTTTTTTTTTTTGGTCTTTTTGAGACAGGGTCTCCCTGTAGCCCCAGCTGTCCTGGAACTCACTCTGCCTCCCAAGCGCTAGGATTAAAGGCATGCGCCACCACGCCCAGCTCCAAGTGGTTTTTTGAGGTGGTATCCTGGTGGCCCCAGCTTCCCTGGAACTTGCCATGTAGACCAAGATAGCCTAGATCTTATGGAGATCCACCCCCGTCTGTCCCCCAAGTGCTACATTAAAGGCATGTTCCACCATGTCCAGCCTTAAACCTGGTGTTGCATGTGGGTGCTGGGGATTGAACTCAGCTCTTCATGCTTACACAGTGTGCACTATACTGCTGAGCCATCTCCCCAACCCTGAGATGATATTTTTTTTAGATTTCATTATTTTTTATTTATTTTTATGTGTATGAATGTACTGTCTGCATGTAGGTTTGTGCACCCGTGTTGTGCAATGCCGCGGAGGTCAGAAGAGGGTCTCGGATTCCCCTGGAACTGGAGTTCTCCTGGAATTGGAGTTACAGACGGTTCTTAGCCGCCATCTGGGTGCTGGGGATCAAACCCAGGTCCTCTGCAAGAGTGGTCGGTGCTCTTAACTGCTAGGCCATCTCTCCAGCACCCCAATATGATTTTTAATTTACTTATTTGCATGAGGAGAGGGTTTGTACATATAGAGACCAAGGACAACTTGCAAGATTTGGTTCTCTCCTTCTACCCATGGATTCTAGGACTTGAACTCAGATCAACAGCTGGGTGGAAAATGCCGTTATCTACTTCACCATGCTGCTGCTCCCTCACCTCCGTGAGAAAAACATATGTAAAACACAATCTACCCTAAACCCTGGAAGGAACCCCACTCCCAGAGAGGACCTAGTAAATGTTCAGATTCAGACAGATCAGACTCAGATCCTGCCATACATACCCTGGGAGCTGCACACAGGAGGGTCCCGTAGGCCGTAAATACAGTAATGTGTGTGAAGAGCCTTGGCTAGAGGTCACCTTTGGAAAAAAACCACTACTGTTGGGGCTGGAGAGATGGCCTAGCAGTTAAGACTGATGACTGCTCTTACAGAGGACCTGGGTTCGATCCCCAGCACACACATGGTGGCTGAGAACCATCTATAACTCCAATTCCAGGAGAACTCCAGTTCCAGGGGAATCTGAGACCCTCTTCTGACCTCCGCGGCATTGCACAACACGGGTGCACAAACCTGCATGCAGACAGTACACTCATACACATAGAAAAATTAAAAAATATATATTAAAAAAAAAGCCACTACTGTTAATCCCATAACCACTCCTCTTGCTCAAGAACTCAAATTCTCAGAACACTAGAAAGGTTCCCATTAGTCAAGGCCATGATCAATGCCCAAACCCTGGACAGGGGGAGGAGGCCCTGCCCACTCCAGGGATGGCTGAAGGGAACAACCAGGTGGTAGATGGGATGGACAGAATGGGCGGGAGGTGGGTGTGCAGTAACCACAGACCACCTGCCACAGAAACCTGAGCTCGAGAGCCTGTGTGACTCAGAGGGACCCCAGTTTAGCAACACACACACACACACACACACACACACACACACACACACACACACACACAGAGCCCTCCTTGGGGCCAGAGCTGAGCTGCACCAGAACTGTGGTAAGAGATGCTGCATTCTCAGACTGCCACTCAGAGCCTCCAGCACCCCACACAGGGCCTGGGAAACATCAAAGCCAGCCCCCGCGGGGGCCTCTGTCCTGACGTCAGCTCACAGCAGGTCCTGGTTAGTGCTTGGCTGGGGCAGACTTTAGATGCTTCAAAAGCCAGCAGAAAGGAGCCTCTAGGCTTCTTGGAGCCCCCGCTTAGTGCGACTCAGCCATGAGGCTCCTCTTTCAGGAAGCTGGCCTGGTGCTGTGAGAAAGCAGCTGGAATGTGCCCAGGCTGCCAACCTACACGGCTTATGGTAGACCCTGTTCTGTTGCTGTTTGGGGGAGCCTTAGAGGCAGCAGGGAGTCTCTGACAGCAAGGCCAGACCCCAGGAAAGGTGAGGCTGGGATATGAGGTGCTCTTCAGAAGCTTGGCTTATGCCAGTGACAAGAAGTGGGCTGTAGCCATGATGAAGCCTTTTCAAGGCTGAGGTGATCTCAAAGTGACATGTTTGTGCCCTTTACCCCAACTTGAAGGTGCCCCGTTCTCAGAGCTGGGAAAGGCCTTCTCTGATGAGCCACTGTTCCTGGACTTCCCAAACTTGCACATCACTGGGCCTCTTCACATATCACCCCTCCTGCACACAGCCTCCTAGATTTGCACCAAAGCAGCCCACTCAATATGGCACCCTTCCTGCCATTGAATAGCGCCACCCTGATATATTCTCTAGAGATGCCACCCCAGTGTGGACCCCGTCCCTTCCTCTTGCTGTGAAATGAGGACATCAGCCCTACCACTCTAGGCTATTTGAGGGCTTAGAGGGTTCACATGTCCAAGTCCATACACAGCACGGAACATCCACAGGGAATGCTGTAAAGGAAGAAGCCTTGTCCACAGGGCACGGTGGGCTAAAGAAGCCCCTTAGCAACAGCATGGCAGCAGAGCCATCTGCTATACTAGGCAATGACCTCAGCCCAACTAGAGATGCAAACACCCAATGAGGACATTTTCTAAGCCACTTCTTTGGCTCCCTAAGGGTCATGTCTACAGACGCTTTGACTATATACCTCTAGGATCCAGCCCCATGTTGACACATAGTTCAAACAGGCCTTGAATTTTTTTTGGTCTTTTTGAGACAGGGTCTCCCTTTAGTGCCAGCTGGCCTGGAGCTCACTCTGTAGACCAGGCTGGTCTTGAACTCACAGAGATCCTCCTGCCTCTGCCTCCCGAGTGCTGGGATTACATACACATGTTTTCATGCACAGCCAGAACAGCAGGAAGTTTTTCCTAAGCATTCCAGCTCTAAGTACTTTTAGAAAACTCAGTCCAAGCCAGGCCTGGTGGCCATACCTTTAATCCTAGCACTGGGGAGGCAGAGGCAGGTGGATCTTTGTGAGTTCAAGGCCAGCCTGGTCTACAGAGTGAGTTCCAGGACAGCTGGGACTACAGGGAGACCCTGTCTCGAGAAGACTAAAAAAATTAAGAAAATAAAAAGAAAACTCAGTCCAAGTGTCTGCCTCTATTGTTCACCTCTCAGGAGCTAATCTTCAGGCCTAGGGAAAAAAAATGACCCAGGACCTGTACAGGCCTCAGAACCTGCCCATCGTGACCAAATGATTAACTCTTCTCCATCTTATTAAAGAAAATTCCACTAATTGGACAGGTGCCTCAGGACCAAGCAGAGCCAAGATACTGGTCAGTAAGAAACTTTCCCTCCGGGCCTAAGCCTTCCAGGAGTGGGTTCTACAAGCATTTTACACAGAGCAATGTGTTCACAGAAGTGATTGTGTGACCTCTCCCACACCCAAGGTCAACCAGGAACACACACCTGGCTGACTCTTCCACACCAGAACACAACAAAGACTCAACAGCTGGCACCAGGGTCCAGGTCCTGGGGGCGGGGGGCTAATCCTGAATTTCAGGTGGCCCCTGGAGCCTGGGCCAGAACAGCTCCTGTTGGAGCAGACACAGACACAAGGGAGGGTATGCCAACTTTCCATGCCCTGTGTGGGACACTAGGGCACAGGCCAGGACAAGCAGCCTTCAACCTTAGAAACAGAAACGCTCCAGGTGAGAGAGCAACCCCAGGCTTCTCACCTACAAGAGGACAGAGCTCCTCACCATACTCTTCCATGCGCAAACTTTTCTCTTTTGTTCCCTTTTTTTCTTTCTCCCCCTCCTTCCCATCCTTTGGACAGGGTCTCACTGCCTAAAGTGTTCTGCTCCATAGCTGAGGGTGGCCTTGAACCTTGGATTCCCCCGTTTTCTGGGATTACAGGCACGTACCACCATGTTTCTACAGGGGCTGGGGCTGGGGCTGGAACTCAGGACTGTGTGCATGTTAAGCAAGCACTTTAAGAACTAAGCTATATCAGGCTGGGGAGATGGCCTAGCGGTTAAGAGTGCCGACTGCTCGTCAACTTCCTCATGGAGAATATTGAGAAAGACCGAGAAAGAGATGAAAAGCATGTTTGGCAGAATGCATGAGCTTTGGCGGGGTGGGGGAATGGGCGGAAACACGGGTCTAGATTTGTTAAAAAATAAATAAATAAATTTATGTGAAAAAAAAAAGAGTGCCAACTGCTCTTACAGAAAGAACACCCAGGTTCTAGCCCCAGCACCCACATGGCGGGTGAGAACCATCTTTAACTCCAGTTCCAAGGGAATCTGACACCCTCTTCTGACCTCCGCAGCATTGCACGACACGGGTGCACAAACCTACATGCAGAAAGTACATTCATAAATGAAATACATAAAATAATAACAATAATAACAACAACAATTTAAAAAAGAACTAAGCTGGGGCTGGAGAGATGGCCTAGCAGTTGAGAGTGCAGACTGCTCTTACAGAGGACCCGGGTTCGGTCCCCAGCACCTACGTGGCGGCTGAGAACTGTCTGTAACTCCAATTCCAGGAGAACTCCAGTTCCAGGGGAATCCGATGCCCTCTTCTGGCCTCCCCAGCCTTGCATGACATGGGTGCGCAGACCTACATGCATACAGTACATTCATACACATAGAAAATAAATAAATAGGGGCTGGAGAGATAGCCTAGCGGTTAAGAGCACCGACTGCTCTTTCAGAGGACCCGGGTTCGATCCCCAGCATCCACATGGTGGCTAAGAACCGTCTGTAACTCCAATTCCAAGAGAACTCCAGTTCCAGGGGAATCCGAGACCTTCTTCTGACCTCCGAGGCATTGCATGACACAGGTGCGCAAACCTACATGCAGATAGTACATTCATACACATACAAAAATAAATTTAAAAAAATTAAAAAAAATAATTCTATACACCATGAGACCTTCACCAGGCAACTGGAAAGAAAAAAAAAAAGAAAGAAAGAAAAGAAGTAAATAAAATAAAATAAAATAAAGAACTAAGCTATAGCTCCAGTTCTTTTTAACTTTCATGTTTTGTTATTTTCTAGATGAGGTCTCACTATGTATAGCCCTGGCTGGCCTCAAACTTTTGACAATCCTCCTGCCTCTGCATTTTAAATGCTGAGATTACTGGCTGGTGTCACCATGCTGGGTTGTTTTTAACTTTTTTTTTTGGTCTTTTCGAGACAGGGTCTCCCTGTAGCCCCAGCTGTCCTGGAACTCACTCTGTACCAGGCTGGCCTTGAACTCACAAAGATCCTCTGCCTCCCAAGTGCTAGGATTAAAGGCAAGTGCTACCATGCCTTTAATTCTTAATTCTTTTTTTAAAGGCAAGGTCTTACTCTGTAGTCCAGGTAGGTTTCCAATCGCTGCCTCTGCCTCCAGAATGTCAGCATTGCAGGCTTATACTACCATGCCTAACTTCAATTGTTTGTCATATTTTTTCCATAATTTAAATTTTATTTATTAATTTTTTATGTGTATGAATGTACTGTCTGCATGTAGGTTGGTGCACCCGTGTTGTGCAATGCTGTGGAGGTCAGAAGAGGGTGTCGGATTTCCCCTGAAACTGGAGTTAAAGACAGTTCTTAGCCATTATGTGGGTGCTGGAAATCGAACCTGGGTCCTCTGCAAGAGCAGTCGGTGCTCTTAAGCACTGAGCCATCTCTTCAGCCCCAATTTTTTAAAGTGTAAACCAGACTTGTGACTGGAGAGATGGCTCCGCAGTTAAGAGCACTGGCTGTTCTTGCAGAAAATCCAGGTTCAAATCCCAGGACCCATATAGTGGCTAACAACCATCAGTAACTCCAGTTCCAGGGGATCTGAGGCCCTCTTCTGACCCCCAAGAGCACTGTAAGACATGAGTGCACTTACACATATGCAGGCAATACACATACACACTAAATAAAAATAGATTTTCTTTTTGTCTTTTTGAGACAGGGTCTCCATGTTGTCCCAGCTGTCCTGGAACTAACTCTGTAGACCAGGCTTGCCCTGAACTCACAAAGATCCGCCTGCCTCTGCCTCCTGAGTGATAGGATTAAAGGCGTGCACCACCACACCTGGCATTTTTATTTTTTAAGTATAAAACAGATTGTTTTTGAACCCTACACCTCATTTTCTTCACCATTTGCCTACCAGTGTGTATCACCATGGTTGGCTAATTTTATTTGTGTACATTATGTATGTATGAACTGGCAGAGTCTCATGCATCCCAGGCTGGTCTCAAGCTCACTATATAAGTAGCTGAGGATAACTGGGAACTTCTGATCATCCTGTCTCCATCTTCCAAGTGCTAGGACTACAGGCGTCTATCACCATGTCTGGCTGCACTGGCTGTTCTTGCAGAGGATCTAGGTTCAGTTCCCAGCATCCACCTGGTGGCTAACAACCATCTGTAACTCCAGTTCAAGCCGGACCTGATGCCCTTTTCTGGCCTTTGTGGGCATTGCATCATACATGCAGCCAAAACACTCATACACATAAAATGAAATAATAAATTTTTAGCCGGGTGTGGTGGCACACGCCTTTAATCCTAGCACTCAGGAGGCAGAGACAGGTGGACCTCCTGTGAGTTCAAGGCCAGCCTGGTCTACAGAGTGAGCTCCAGGTCATCTGGGACTTAAAGGGAGACCCTGTCTCAAAAAAAAAAAAAAAAAAAAAAGAATAAATGGCCCTCAGAGAGGAGTGGACAGGCCGCTCAGTGTCTGGGAGGCACCCTGCAGCCCCTTGATTAGTATCCTTAAGTTTCTACATGGTTAAAAATAAGAAAGGGCAAGGCTGAAGAGATTGTTTAGAGGTTAAGAGCACTAGCTGCATTTGCTGAGGTTTGATTCCCAGTATCCACAAGGCAGCTAATAACTATCTGTGACAGTTCCAGGGGAACTGACGTCTTCTGACCCCCTCGGGCACTGCACAACACAGGTGCACTTACATACATGAAGGCAGTGTATTCACATACATAAGGTAAACATACATGAAGCTCTGGGTTCCAGAGGCCAGCCTGGTCTATAGAGTGAGTTCCAGAACAGCTAGGGTTACAGGGAGACCCAGTTCTCAGCCACCATGTGGGTGCTGGGGATCGAATCCGGGTCCTCTGCAAGAGCGGTCAGTGCCCTTAACTGCTAGGCCATCTCTCCAGCCCAATTTATTGATTTTTTTATGTGTATGAGTGTACTGTCTGCATGTATGTTGGTGCGCCAGTGTCATGCAATGCTGTGGAGGTCAGAAGAGGGCGTCGGATTCCCCTGGAACTGGAGTTACAGACGGTTCTCAGCCGCTATGTGGGTGCTGGGGATCGAACCCAGGTCCTCTGCAAGAGCTGTCGGTGCTCTTAACCTCTCTCCAGCCCTGACAGTGGTTAACTTTTGAGGAACAACTTTCCATCGCCATCATCAAAAGGATGAGCAGGAAGCCAGCCCAGTAATCTCCTGGCTCACTCAGGGTGGCAGAAGTTCTTAGACTCCTGTAGTTATTTGTGACTAGAGATGAAAATACCCTTCCTTCCTAGGCTAAGGATATATTCAGTTTTAGCACCACAACTGTTTGAGGATAAACCCAGAATACACAGCTTCAGGTCCCTGAAGATGGTCCACAGCTGACTTCAAATCCCCCCAAGTGCCAGAGCACAAAGTGCCACACCCTGCGGTTCCCCAGGTCTACAAAAGGCACGTGGTTCACTGACTAGAGCCTGCTGGTCCCCCAAATCCACTCCAGTTTTTGCTCTGAGCACAGCAGGCGGGTTCAGGGCCAGGTACCCTGCTGAGTTTTCCTGTGGGCCATATCTGGAGAGACTCCATCTGGGTTAGGGAACAGACAAGAGCTGCAGGGACAGGATGATGCGCACAACCTAGCAGGCCAGTTCTCCCATCCAGGTCTAAGTCACAACTCAGATCTGCTTGGCCCACTCCAATGAGGCCCTGTGTCTAATACCACGTGGATCCAAGCGGAAAGGGCAAAATGCCTGGAAGACTCAGAGCTTAAGGTGCTCCACAGTCAGGGGCCATACGACAGGTGTGGAGGAGCTGGGAGGGTGGGATTTGGTACAAGTGCTCACTCTTAGTGACCCTCACATGGCTGTGATGTCTCCAAGGAAGAGGCAATAGACAAAAATGCAGGGTTAAGTGTCACGATAAGGAAAAAGAACATGGGATTCAGAGACCTGGGCTGCAGTTCCACTAGAAAGTAAAGGAATCCTAGCAGATCACACCTGCCCAGGCCCCAAGATATAAGGATGCACTAGAAACAAAGATGCTGGGAAGCAGTCTCAGGCCCAGAGGCTCCACTCCCCAGAGGCTGATCCCGCCCCCTCCGGCTGCACAGTCAGCTCTCATTTAGCAAATGTGGGGCCAGGCCCCAGAGGGATCAAGTTCGACCCTCCCCGTGGCAGGTGTGCTGGGTCTGAGGTGGCTGGGGGCTGCAGAGATAGAAGGCTCTGACGTCTCTGTTGGGACGTTCCTCTCCTCAGCTAAGCTTCCCTAGGAGACCCGTGTGCCTCCCACAGTGCCACTGGGGCCACATGCCACACCTTTTTTGGATTTCTGGTCTCTGCTGTGACTGTGGGCTTTATCCCCCAAGCTGCAGTGTAAGTTTGAGGGTAGGCATTAGTGCTCCTTAGTGTCTAGGCCACTAAGAAAGTGCCACGCAAGCAGGAGAGGACTACGCTAAAGTAAGAGTCCATCTCACCTGAAACCTGTTCTATGTCTTTATCTACCATGACCAATTTGATTTTCCTCTATAGAACTGAGTTTTCTCATCTGGAAGATGGAAGCATTGAACAGATTCATTATTTTTGTTTGTTTGTTTGTTTTTTGTTTTTTTTGAGACAGGGTCTCCCTGTAGACCCAGCTATCCTGGAACTCACTCTGTAGACCAGTCTGGCCTTGAACTCACAAAGATCTGCCTGCCTCTGCCTCCCGAGTGCTAGGATTAAAGGCGTGCGCCACCCAGCCTGGCTGAATTTACTTATTTTTATTTCATGTGTATGAATGGTTTACTTGCAAGCATGTAAGTGCACCTGTGTATGCAATGCCCACAGAGGCCAAAAGAGGGAGTCATATCCCACCATGTGGGTGCTAGGAACCCACTGGGGTCCTCCAGAAGAGCAGCCAGTGCTCTTAACCATTGAGCCATCTCTCTAGCCCCTCCACATCAATTTATGAGGTTTCTCCCTTGAACAGAGCTTCAGTCGGTCTATCTAGCCAGCTTGCTCCAGGAATCCACTGTCTCTGCCTTCCAAGCACTAGAAATAGAGCCACCACTCCTGTCTCCCATTTATATGGGTTCTGGGGATCTGGTACTTATGCCCACCCAGTAAATGCTCTACCCACTTACTAAGCAATCTCCGCAACCTCTCAGTCCACTTGTTTTTAAATTATATATATATATA
>VZQC01012519.1:740460-769603 GCA_009823505.1 Rhizomys pruinosus
CATGATGTATATGTGTGTGCATCATGTTTGAGTAGGGTCACCAGGCATGCATGATGTATATGTGTGTGCATCATGTTTGAGTAGGGTCACCAGGCATGCAAATGGGGGTCAGAGGACAACCTCAGTGTTGGTCCTTGCTTTCTACCTGTTTCAGACCGAGTTGTCTTCCCTGTTTTCCTCTGCATACACCAGGCTGGTTGGCCTGCCAGCCCCGGGATTCTCTGGTCCTCACTCCCATCATGCCACAGGAGGATTACAGATCCCCCCACTTCTGTGACTGGCTTCACTTGGATTCTAGCGCTTTGATTCAGGGCCTTACACAAGTGTGCCAAGCGATTCCGCAGTCCACTAATGCCTTTTCTATCTCCATACACTCACACATTATCTTGTGAGTCCCCTTGGCATTTGGTGACTCCTCATTTGTTTGTTTTAGGGGGGACTGCAAAGTTTTTCTTATCTAGAATATCTTTGAGGCCAGAAGCATGCTGCCCCCCCCCTTTATTTTTTTAAGACAAAGTCTTATTATGTAGTCCTGGCTAGCCTCAGACTCACAGAGATCTACCTGCCTCTGCCTGGTGAGCATTGGGCTAAAGGTGTACACCACCACCTCCAGCTAAGCAGAAATTTTAAATATATGTGTAGGCTTATGTGTGGGTATGTGCAAGTAAGTATGCATTCCCCAAAAGCCCCCAAAAGGATGTCAGATCTCTTGGAAGTAGTTTTCAGGTAGCTACGAGCTGTCTGAAGTGAGTGCAGAGAACCAAACCTGTGTCCTCTGGATAAGCAGTATATGCTCTTAACCAATGAGCCATCTCTCCAGACCTTTATTTTATTTTTTATTTTGTTTTGGTCTTTTCGAGACAGGGTTTTCCTGTAGCTCCAGCTGGCCTGGAACTCGCTATGTAGATCAGGCTGGCCCCAGAGCTCTGCCTCTGCCTCTCAAATGCTGGGATTAAAGATGTGTGCCAGGGGTGGAGAGATAGCCTAGTGGTTAAGAGCACCGATTGCTCTTGGAGAGAACCCGGGTTCAATCCCCAGCACCCACATGGCAGCTAAGAACCATCTGTAACTCCAATTCCAGGAGAACTCCAGTTCCGGGGAATCCTACACCCTCTTCTGACCTCTGCGGCATTGCACGACATGGGTGCACAAACCTACATGCAGACAGTACATTCATACACATACAAAAATAAATTAAAAAAAAAAATTTAAAGACATGTGCCACCACACCTCTATTTATTTATTTATTTATTTATTTATTTTTGGTCTTTTTGAGACAGGGTCTTCCTTTAGTCTCAGCTGTCCTGGAACTCACTATGTAGACCAGGCTGGCCTTGAACTCACAGAGATCCACTTGCCTCTCTCTGCCTCCCAAGTGCTAGGATTAAAGGTGTGTGCCACCATGCCCAGCTTATTTTATTTTTTTAATAAAAGTTGTCAATGAATGAGTATATGGAAATCGGGAAGACAACTTGGAAAGTTGGTTCTGTCCATCCACCGTGTGGGTTCTGGGGATCAACCTCAAGTGAAATCCTCTGCGCCTTGGCAGCAAGCTTCTTTAATCACTGAGCCATCTCACCTACCTTGCTTTTTAAACATTCATTTCCTCTCCAAGCAGAATTTCAAAAGGCAAATGACAGGACCTGAATCACACACACCCAGGACAAAAGGACTAACGAAGGAACACACGTGAGGACAATTAAGGGGGCAGTAATACATGGAGACTAAATCTAGATAGCTGGCCAAATCCCAAAGACATCATTATCACTGGAGTCAGGGAAGCTGAGGGACAGGATCTCTGAAGCTCATGTTCCTCACCTGAAAAGCCCTTTTGAAAATGACTTAATAGAGTCCTCACCAGGAGCTGAGCAAGAGGGATTAGAATTTTCACCTTAGGAAAGAAATGGAGTTTGGTAAAGTTAAGCCCTTCTAGGGCTAGAATTCTGGTCTCTGCAATCTGACAACTTCTTGAGCAACCACTGAACCTCTGGGGCAGGGTTAGACTTGTGGGACAACAAAGACAAGACTGATCCACAGCTCTGGGCTTATCAACTTGGGGGCAACAAAATGAACCCATCTGACAGAATGGAAAATGAAAAGGAGCAGACAACTCCAAGCAAAAATGGTGCTAAAGAGAGTACAGACATGGCCTCAGGTCAGAGTGAGGCCTGGGGTGGGTCCCTGGCCACCACACTACCAGTTACCATTAACAACCGGGGACTCCGTAGAGGTGTGAATGTTTGAGTGATAAATCATCTGGGCAACGCCCCACACTTGAACCCATTCTCCATTTTCCATACATTAGCCTGTATGATTTGGACAGACCTATCTGAACAGTGACTCAGTGAACAAATTAGTGAGACTGTGGTACACACACACCACACACACCTTACGTACAAAAATCTTATATATAATTCTGATCAATTCATATCCTTTGACAACAAGTCCACTTCCAGGAATTACCCTACACATAAACAAGCACAAGGGAAAGACAGGCACAGTGGTGTGTGTGCTGGCATTATTTAAAATAGGAAGCCCTGAGAAACAACCCAAAATCCTCCAGCAGGGAATCCATGAAAGAAACAAGGGAATGAAGAGCAGTGGAGGGATGCAGGCTGTACTTTTAGACTCAATCTTCCCCTTAAAAGTGCAGGGGCTCAGCCGGGCGTGGTGGCGCACGCCTTTAATCCTAGCACTCGGGAGGCAGAGGCAGGTGGATCTTTGTGAGTTCAAGGCCAACCTGGTCTACAGAGTGAGTTCCAGGACAGCTGGGGCTACAGGGAGACCCTGTCTCAAAAAGACAAAAAAAAAAAAAAAAAAAAAAAAAAGAAGAGAAAAAAAATAGTGACTAAGGCTGGAGAGATAGCCTAGCGGTTAAGAGTACCGGACTGCTCTTTGCAGACGGACCCTGGGTATTGATCCCCAGCCACCCACATTGGCGGCTAGAAAACCGTCCTAAACTCAATTGCAGGAGAAACTCAAGTTCCAGGGGACATCCCGAGACTTCTATTCTGACCTCTGCGGCATTGCACGACACGGGTGCACAAACCTACATGCAGACAGTACATTCATACACATACAAAAATAAAAAAAAAAAAGTGCATAGGAGCTGCCAGGCGTGGAGGCGCATGCCTTTGATCCTAGCACTCCGGAGGCAGAGGCAGGTGGATCTTTGTGAGTTCAAGGCCAGCCTGGTCTACAGAGTTGAGTTCCAGGACAGCTGGGGCTACAGGGAGACCCTGTTTCGAAAAAGACCCCCCCCAAAAAAGTGTAGGAGCTAGCCAGGCATGGTGGCACACGCCTTTAATCCTGCCTAGCACTTGGGAGGCAGAGGCAGGCGGATCTTTGTGAGTTCAAGGCCAGCCTGGTCTACAGAGTGAGTTCCAGGACAGTTGGGGCTACAGGGAGACCCTGTCTCGAAAAGACAAAAAAAAAAGACCAAAAAAATTAAAAAAAAAAAAAACTGTATAGGAGCTTTCCTGCCCTCCCCGTCCCCACATGTGGTACCCCCCAACTCAGGAAGCTCCCAGGGGAGGAAGAAACCCAAGCAATCACGCAGGAGGAGGCTAAATAATGAATTGTAAGTATATGTTTTCTTTGGCCAGGGCACTCTGGCCAAGCTCTGGGGGCTGCTGGGCAAACATTTTTCATATTTTAGTAGCTGGCCTATGCCCAAGGCAGTCAGAAGTTAAGTAAGCTTGAATGAGCTACGCCCATCCTCTCTCTACAGCCCCAAGAATTCTTAATGAGGCTCCAAGGTAGCAGCAGTTCCAACAAAATCCGGGGCTGCAACAAACCTGTCCTGTTGCCTTAAGTATCACTCACCCTTCACTACTTTTAATGAATGCAAATGATTCAGCAACAAAAACACTTAGCCTGGAGTGAGACCTAGCTCTGTGTGGCTAGTTTCATCAGCTTACAGTCTCGCTCTGACAGGGCCCTGTAGAGCAAGCAGAAGGTCTGGCGGAGCCTTGGGTGCCCAAGGCTAGCCCAGGTAGTCACTACACATGCAGAGCTACAAGGGGTAGACAGGAAGTATATAACAGGAGAAAAGGACACCCCCACACACGCCCGAAGAGGGGTGCACTCCACCCACCATTCTTGCGACCAGGTGCAGACCCTCACATTTAAACCTTTTTTATGACTCTGGCTCCAGGGCAAAGCAGAAGTGTGAGGGGTGGGGATGAGGGAACAAAAGGTATTTCTTTGATCCCAGAAAGGGGCTGATCTCAGGTACCTCCAAGCCCTGTCTGGTCACCACACATCCTGTATTCAAGGGCATTTCTCCCCAGACATGCCCATCACTACTCATGTCCACCTGATGCAAGGTAGTGGACGAACTCAGCAACAGAGAACCTAAAAAGCCCACTTGGATCCTTGCCTTCTGCCAGCTTAAATAACCCAATTTACACCTTGTTTTCAGAGTTCTCTTTTGGCAGCAAAAACCTAAAGCAATTTGTCAGGAGTCTAAGAGAGCTACTTTTAAACTAATGTACCTCCAACCTGGGCTCAGAGGGATTTGTTGTCCAGTCAGCCTGATCAACACCTCTCTCTCTCTCTCTCTCTCTCTCTCTCTCTCTCTCTCTCTCTCTCTCTCTCTCTCCTCAGCTTCCAAGGGAGACAGCCCAGCGGGCAGAGTGCTTGTCTAGAGTGCATGAAGTCTTGGGGCTTCTCCCCAACACAGAACAAACCAGATGCAGTAGTAGGAGGTAAAGCGACAGAACCAGGTTCAAGGTCATCCTTGGCTACATAGTGAGCTCCAGCTAGGCCAGTCTCAGTCGCCTGGCACCTTATTAAAAAAGCGGGGGAGGGGGAGGGGAAACAAATGCCCCTCAATGTTAGCTTTCTGTACCTGCAGATTTCACCTACATCAGATGGGTGTTTTAACTTTTAAAAATTATTTTATTTTATGCCAGGCATGGTGGCACATGCCTTTAATCCCAGCACTTGGGAGGCAGAGACAGGCAGATCTCTGTGATCTCTGTGAGTTCAAAGCCAGCCTGGTCTACATCATGAGTTCCAGGACAGCTGGGGCTACAGCGGGACCCTGTCTCAAAAAGACCAAAAATTTATTTTATTTTATGTGTATGAATGTTTTGCCTGCATGGATGTAAGGGCACCACACACATGGAATGCCCACAGAGGCCAGAAGACAGTGTTGGATCCCCTTGGAACTAGAGTTAGGGATGGCTGTTAGCAGCCATATGGGTGCCGAGAGCCAAATCCAGGTCCTCTACAAGAGCAGCCAGTGCTCTTAACCACTAAGTCATCTCTCCAGCCTTAGATTTATTTATTTTTATTGTTTGTATTTTATATATATGAGTGTATTGCCTCCATGCATGTAAGTGGACCTGGTAGAGGTCAGAAAAGGGTGTCAGATCCCCTGAACTAGAGTTACAGATAGTTGTTAGGTGCCCTGTGGGTGGGTGCTAGGAAGTGAACCCAGGTCCTCTGCAAAAGCAGTCTTATGCTCTGAGCCATCTTTCCAGACCCCTGGATTTAACCGAGCATTAACAGACTATTGTTCTTTGAATAATATAGTATAATGACTACATTGTATTATATTGTAAAAGTAATCTAGGTATAAAAAAAGAAAAAAGAAATCTAGGTATGATTTAAAGTATATAAGAAGATATCTACAGGTTCTACGCAAATATAGCATTTTACTTCGACTTTTTAAAAATAATTTGGTTGGTTTGGTTCTGAATTGCTGGAGATCTAACCCAGAGCCTTGCCTGCATGTGCGGGGAAAGCACTCAGCTCCTAAACTCCATTCGCAACCCTGCATGCCATTTAATATAGTGGACTGGAGCATTTACACATACTAGTTAGTACCCAACAGGTGGCTGAAAACCAATTACCTATAGAAGTTGAAGGATAACTATGTATTATTGACCTGGTTTGTGTGGGGTTCTGTAGTACTGGAAATTGAACCTAAGGCCTCAAGTATATTAGGGAAATGCTCTACCACTGAGCTATATCCTTAGCCTTCTTTTTCTTTTAAGACATGGTTTCATTAAGTTTACCAAGCTATGCTTGAACTTACCCTGTAATCTAGGCAAGCCTTGAACCTATGATTCTCCTGCCTCAGCCTACTGAGTAACTGGAATTTATTTATTTATTTATTTATTTATTTATTTAAATGCACTGTCTGCATGTAGGTTTGTGCACCCGTGTCGTGCAATGCCTCAGAAGTCAGAAGAGGGTCTTGGATTCCCCTGGAACTGGAGTTCTCCTGGAATTGGAGTTTCAGACGGTTCTCGGCTGCCATGTGGGTGATGGGGATCGAACCCGGGTCCTCTGCAAGAGCGTAGGCACTCTTAACTGCTAGGCTATCTCTCCAGCCCCAGTAGCTGGAATTATAATTATAGGCCAGTGCCATCTAGCCCAGCTAGTTGACCTGGTTTGAAAGGAACCATAGCCCCATTTGGAAGGCCTCCAAAAAACAAGTTCTGTGTCATCAAAGACGCTAGAGCACTGCAACTTTCTTCACTTCTCCACTCTCCTTCCCCAGGAATAAAGCAGATCATCTATGATACTTGGCTCCTCTAAACACTCCTAAATGGCTGGGGAGATGACCCAGTCTCAAAGGAACAGAGCAGAGAGAGAACAGGACACCCCATGTCCTCTGGCCTTTGCACCCATCTCACTCACAGTTCCTGAACTTTTGCATACCTGCCTTGCTGGCAGAGCCACCAACCAGCCCTTTTCCCACCTGGACACATGTTCCTAGAGTTAAAATTCTGAGCCAGGAGTGGTGGCTCACATCTTTAATCCTAGCACTCAGGAGGCAGAGACAGACAGATCTCTGTTCAAGGCTGGCCTGGTCTACAGGGAGTTCCAGGCCAGCTGGGGCTACAGGAGACCCCGTTTCAAAAACAAAACAAAACAACAACAAAAAATCCTGAGCAATCATAGAAAGAATCTGTTCTGGAACTCCTGTAAGGTGGAGTGCCCAACTCTTACCAAGGTAACTCTGCAAGCTCTGCCCTGGATAGTCAGATGGAAATAGAGTATCTTTTTTTTTTTTTTTTTTGTCTTTTTGAGACAGGGTCTCCCTGTAGCCCCAGCTGTCCTGGAACTCGCTCTGTAGACCAGGCCGGCCTTGAACTCACAAAGATCCGCCTGCCTCTGCCTCCCAAGTGCTTGGATTAAAGGCATGAGCCACCATGCCTGGCAGAAATAGAGGATATTTTTACCTATCATCTAAACCCCAACCCATCCTATCATCAAATAAACCAGAACACAAGCAAGTTAAGAATATGAGTACGGGGCTAGAGAGTTAGCTCGGCAGTTAAAAATCACTGGCTACTCTTGCAGAGAAGTGGGGTTCAGTTCCAAGCAGCCACATGAGAGTTAATAACCATCCGTAATTCCAGTTCTAGGGGATCCAACACCTTCTTCTGACCATTGCAGGACATGGATGCACTTACATACATGCAGGCAATACATTCATATACATAAAGTAAAAATAATAAGTTAAATACATGAATAAAAGAATTCCATTAATAGGAGCTGGAACTGGTGGTGCAAGCCTGTAGCCCCAGCCCTGGGGAGGCCAAGGCAGAAGAATTACATGTTAAGGCCTGTGTGGACACAGATGAGTTCAAGGTCAGCCTACCCAACTTAGTGAGACCCTGTCTCAAAATAAAAAGTAAAAACAGGGCTAGAAGCCGGGCGTGGTGGCACACGCCTTTAATCCTAGCACTTGGGAGGCAGAGGCAGGCGGATCTTTGTGAGTTCAAGGCCAGCCTGGTCTACAGAGCGAGTTCCAGGACAGCTGGAGCTACAGGGAGACCCTGTCTCAAAAAGACCAAAAAAAATCAAACCAAAACAAAACAAAACAAAAAACAAAACAAAACAAAACAAAAACAGGGCTAGAGAGATGGCTCTGCTGTTAACAGCACTGGATGTTCTTGCAGGGGACCTGGGTTTAGTTCCCAGCACCCATAAGGGATCCAATGCCTCTTCTAGCCTCCAATGGCATTGCACACATGTGGTACACATACATGCAGACAAAACACGCATACACATAAAAACAAGTAAACAGTATACATACATTTTCAAATATTTTTATTTATTATTTTCATTTTATTTTATGTGTATGGATTGTATGAGCATGTATTTAAGTGTGCCATGTTGTGCAGTACCCACAGAGGTTAAAAGAGGGCATCTAATCCCTTGGAACTGGAGTTAGCCACCCCCTGGATGGTTGTTAGCTCTCATGTGGATGCTGGGAATCGGACCCAGATCCTCTGCAAGAGCAGCCAGTGCTCTTAACTGCTAAGCCATCTTTCCAGCCCCTAGTACCACCAAAACCAAAAGAAAACAAAACCAACCTCCACAAATTCCCAGTAGTGCTGGGGTACAACACAGTGGTAGAGTGCCCGCATTGTATGCGCAGTGCCCTAGGTCTGACCTCAGTGCAACACGTGTACACTACACAGACTTCCTGAAGTTTGGAGCTACTTGAATCCCCCTAAAAGGGAAAAGGTACCATTCAATGAAGCTAGAACATCACCAAGCAGAATGAATGGCATCAGTTGTCTCCATGAGTTTGGATCAGCCCCACCCAAATATGTTGCCCAGAAGAGAAAATCCTGTCCGTTGCCTGCCCCACTCAGGTCTCCAACCCCCAAGCCCCTGACACTTCCCTTGAGACTCTCTGAGCCCTTCCCCACAGCCCAGTCTTAATTACTTGAGACTCTCTGAGCCCTTCCCCACAGCCCAGTCTTAATTACTCTCTGAGCCCTTCCCCACAGCCCTGTCTTAATTACTTGAGATTCTCTGAGCCCTTCCCCACAGCCCTGTCTTAACTACTTGCTTCTTGCTGTCCCAATTCCTACTCTGGACACCCATTCCCGGAGTGAATCTCCAGTCTCCACTAGAAACAGCCCATCCTTTTAAAATGAAGGCTCTTCAATCAGAGTCATTTTATGTTTTCTTTAACAAACAGTTCTGCCGGCTTACAGAACATCTATTTCCTCTGCTGGGTATCTCTTTCCTTCTGAGGACTTCAAAGCATCCCTGCCACCCACAGATAGATAGGCAGTCAGGGACAGACACACACGTACTCAGAGAGAGCACTTAGAATGATACCTATGGTTTTTCTGTTCTGTTTTGTTTTGTTTGTTTGTTTGTTTGTTTGTTTTGTTTTTGGTCTTTTTCATGTGTTACTTATGCCAGGTTAAAAGGAAAACTGTTTCTGTTGAAAGTTACTGAAGTATGAGAGGCAAAAACAGGCCTATAAACTCATCACACACATCACAGTTACAACCTCCTCTTACTGAACATTCACTAGATCACCCACTAAGTCCTTCGTATACATCAAATTGCCAAAATGCCATTGATTTTAAGATGGGCCATTATTTACGCACAGTAAAGGAAAATTAACGCCAGTTAAATAGACACAAGATGAAGCTGGAGAGACGGCTCAGTTAAGACCAATAGGTGCTCTTGCAGAGGACCTGGGTTTCCAGCACCCAGGTAGCAGCTAACAACCATTTGCAACTACAGCTTCAGAGGGCCTGACGCCCTCTTCTGGCCTCCAGAGGCAATGCAAACACAGGGTGCACCTACATACATGCAAGCAAAACACTCATATACATAAAAATAAAAAGACACAGCCAGGCATGGTGGCACAAGCCCTTTAATCCCAGCACCTGGGAGGCAGAGGCAGGCAGATCTCTGTGAGTTCAAGGCCAGCCTGGTCTACAGAGTGAGTTCCAGGACAACTGAGGCTACAGGGAGACCCTGTCTCAAAAAGACCAAAAAATAAAAATAAAAAGATACAAGACATGCTATATCATTGATTATAAGTTTTATCCCAGTTTTGTGTTGTTGCTGTTCTTTGGTCTTTTGTGAAACAGGGTCTCCCTGTAGCCCCAGCTACCGTGGAAATAGATTTGAAAACCAGACTGGCTCCAAACTACTCATAGAGAGCTACCTGCCTCTGTCTCCTAAATGCTGGGATTAAAAGCATGGGCCCCCACACCCCAGGCTACATCCAATTTCAAGAATATCAAAAAAACTGGGCATGGTGGTGCACCCCTTTAATCCCAGCACTTGGGAGGCAGAGACAGGCAGATCTCTGTGAGTCCAAGACCAGCCTGGTCTACATAGTGAGTTCCAGGACAGCTGGGGCTACAGGGAGACCTTGTCTCAAAAAAAAAAAAAAAAAAAAAGAATGTGAAAATGTGAGAAAGAAGCACAACACTCAAAGAGTTAGTGAGACACACATAGGGTTATCTTTATTCTTATGGGGCCGGTATATTATCTCCATCATACTGAAGAAGAAACGAAGTAAACTGTAAGGTCTCTCATGGCGCCACAGCCTATGAAACAACTTAGCAGGTCAAGGTGCTTGCTGTAAATGCCTGAAGATCTGAATTTGATCCTTTGAACGTATGGTACAAGAAGAGAACCAGGTCCTCAGAGATGTTCTCTGACCTCCACACGCATGCTATGGAGCATGCCCCCACACTCACACAAACACAAATGAAAAGAAAAACTATTAAAAGAAATCACGAAAGCACAACTCAGCTCCTAAACAGATTTCTGAATTTTCCTTGAAGCTGGGGGGGGGGGGCACAGACCCTCCCTGACTAAGCTGCTCCTTCAAAGGCCAACACAACTTGTTTGGACCATTCCTAAAAACCAGGTCTTTCCTCAGTGGCACCTTCACAGACCCCACTTCCAGAAACAACAACAAAAGGAAAACAGGTTTCGCTAGCTCCCTTCCCTGCGGAACTGGCTGGAAGTGAGGGGACTTGGCCAACGAGCTATATATAAAGCACATTTAACAAGCCTTTCAAGTCCTGAGGGTGAGAGAGGGACGGGTTCATTGGAAACCTGATACTTTGGCAAGTAAGCGAGAGGGACTGGGGCCCTTAGCCTCAGCCCCAGGGGATAAACACCCCTCCAAACCCCTTTGTCTTCCAGACAGATACTTCCTGGGGGGGGGGGGCAGGAGGCAGCAAACTTTTTATGACAAGCCCACCTAACAACTCCCCTCCACCTCCACCAGAGATTTGGACAGGGATCTTTGAACAAACCCACCTAACCATAAACCCCTATCTTCCCCTAGACTTGCTGGGGTCCCTCTCTCTCCACAAATACCTGTGACCGGCCATAAACGCCCTGAAACAGCCCCCATTTACTGCCCAGCCTGCCTGCTGCTAAATGAGGGCATTTGTTTCAAATTTGCAAATACCCAAAGCAGTAGAAACCTAAGTCCACCCCAAAAATGCAATGTTCTGCATTCCTCCAGGCCCAAAGCATCAGGCTTCAAAAGCTGAGAGAGGCCCGGGCTGTTTACTTACTGCTAGGGCTATTGGGAGAGGTATTTCCCTGCTCCTCTACGAGGCTCCTTTGATCCGGGAAGGGTGGGAAGACCAGAAAGGGGTGCCACCAGCGCCTGGGCTAGGCTGGGCCTAGGCTCCCCTGCCCCTCCTGGGCCACCACAGCAGCAATGGAGGGCCTGGAAAAGGGAAACGTGGTGGGAAGAACCAAGCAGAAACTCGCTGCCTAAAGACAGCAGGCCCATCTTCAAAGGGCCCTGGAGACAAAGAAGGTTAAAGAGGCAGCATGGGCTAAGAAAACCCCAGCACCCCAGCCTCTACCTCAGCAACAGAAAGACAAAGCCAGCCTGCAAACTATGAGCCAAATCGGGTCACTTTATCAAAACTGGGGGCCAGTGTTTACTAAATAGGAGTTTTCAAAAAGGTGGGGGATAGATGATTCCCTAGGCTCTCTCTAGCTTCCTCAGCCCCTGGGGTGAAAGAGAAGCCTGCATCACGAGCTCCTAAAGCTGCCATATACAGCAGACATTTATTTTCTTTAAATCAATCGGTTTAACAATTGGTTTCATCTCTTAAATTAACTGTTCAAATGCCCTGCGCTCTGTATAGCCAGACCCGTAAGACCCACAGCATTTCCTTTCCTTGTTTTTCCCCCTAAGACAGCAAGACAAGGTGTTCTTTGTTTCTTACCAGTTTTGTTTTTCAGGTGGCAGCGAACTCTCAAATGTCATCCTAGGCCTATCATCATCTCCCTAAAAGACCTATTGGTCCAAAGGGGCATCTTTACCTTCCTGGGACTGGGAAACAGCTCCGCTTTGTTTTTATAAAACCCACCAGCGAAATCAGACCCCCAGAGTTGTCGCTTTGCATCATTTTTTTTTTTTAATTTTTGTATGTGTATAAATTACTGTCTGCATGCAAGTTTGTGCACCCGTGTCGTGCAATGCTGTGGAGGTCAGAAGAGGGTGTCGGATTCCCCTGGAACTGGAGTTCTCCTGAAATTGGAGTTTCAGACGGTTCTTGGCCGCCATGTGGGTGCTGGGGATCGAACCCGGGTCCTCTGTAAGAGCGGTCGGCGCTCTTAACCACTAGGCCATCTCTCCAGCCCCAAGCTTTGCGTCATTTCATAACAGGACACAGATCTAAATTCCTGTGGGACCTCGAGTTCACACTAAGAACGTAAGAACTTCAGATGCTGAAGGGCTTCGCAGCATACTCAAGGGAAGTCACAGGCTCACACAAGGGGGGGAGTCTTGGCACAGTGCAGTCATCTCCCTTAGTATCAGAGGCTTCCGGCCAGCTCTTCTCAACTCTCACGAAAGTTTAAATAAGAGCTTGACTCCATCAGGCCTCTGGTGCCAGGCCTTGGAATACCATAGCCACTCCAGGTGATAACTGTTACTGCACTGCATGGTCTGCAGCCCAGGCCCTGGAATACCATAGCCACTCCAGGTGGTAACTGTCACCACTGCATGGTCTGCAGCCCAGGCCCTGGAATACCACAGCCACTCCAGGTGATAACTGTTACCACTGCATGGTCTGCAGCCCAGGCCCTGGAATACCATAGCCACTCCAGGTGGTAACTGTTACCACTGCATGCTCGGCAGCCCAGGCCCTGGAATACCACAGCCACTCCAGGTGGTAACTGTCACCACTGCATGGTCTGCAGCCCAGGCCCTGGAATACCATAGCCACTCCAGGTGGTAACTGTTACCACTGCATGCTCTGCAGCCCAGGCCCTGGAATACCACAGCCACTCCAGGTGGTAACTGTTACCACTGCATGCTCTGCAACCCAGGCCCTGGAATACCACAGCCACTCCAGGTGATAACTGTTACCACTGCATGGTCTGCAGCCCAGGCCCTGGAATACCACAGCCACTCCAGGTGGTAACTGTTACTACTGCATGCTCTGCAACCCAGGCCCTGGAATACCACAGCCACTCCAGGTGATAACTGTTACCGCTGCATGGTCTGCAGCCCAGGCCTTGCACTTTATGTAAGTAATGAGCAGGAATGTAGCAGACTACAAGCCAGGGCCTGCAACCTTGACCTAGAAGCAAGAGGCAGAAAAGACTATGACCCACAAGGAAAGCTCAAACCATGGGCATCCAGGCACAGCCCCTGAGACCCCTAGACTATATACAGTCTGACCACAGCTCTTAAAAAAAAAAAAAATTAAGGCCTATACAAACCTCTGAATGGGCCACTGAAAATCTTAACCTTGCTGTTTAATAACCAGAGTGGGGAGGAGGGTGGCCATCTAGAATGCCAGGTATTCTCCATTTTAAACAGTTTTTCATAGATTTCCTGCCTTGGAAGAACAATGTTTATTTATTTCACCATCTGACTGTAGTAGAGAGTTGTTTCATATTATCTGCAAAATCCTTTCTCCCATAGTTGCCCTCAGGCAAGGCACACATGTGTCTGATATTCATAGCTTCTAGTGAGTATGGTGGTACCCAGGGGCTGGAAGTAAATCCACAGCAACTCAGCTCTATCTCTTACCAGCTTTCCAGTGCTGAAACAGATCATCCTTGTGTGCGCCTCAGTTTACCAGTCAAGTTCATACTCGCCAACCTCGCAAAACCCACTCTCATCCTACCACCAAGCCTAGTTCATAGGACCCAAAGTTTACACAGATGAAAGTATTTTGCAAATTACAAAGCAAGGTGCAGTAGCCAGTTATTCCAAAGCACACGAGCCCTTCTTTCCAGCTTCGAGCCCCACCCACTTTGGGTGTGCTCCTTTTTGAGCAAAAGAGACTAGCCAAGGATACATCTGGGCCCATTCTTATTTAAGAAAAAGCTCTAAATTTTCTCCCTCCAAAAAACCCCCTTCTGCTGCACATGGGAGCACACACATATATTCTTTAGCTAGCACTTGAGAGGTACAAGCAGGAGGATCAATTTCAAGATTCATCCTCAGCTATCGTTGAGTTCCAGGAGCTGTGCTAGCCTGGGCTACTTGAGACCTTGTCTCGAAGTAACAACCACAGGGACAGTTAGAAGGCTCAGTGAGTAAAAGGTACTTGCTGCCAAACCTAATAACCTAAGGTCAATTTCTGGGACCCACATGTGAAAGGAGAGAATCCCTTTCCCCAAGTTGTCCTCTGGCCTCTACCGCATAGCATATGCATGCATAGAGGCATGTGTACAGATTAAATAGATTAAAATGTAAAATAATAATAATAATAAACTCCTCCCAACATCTGTCCAAAATCTATTCAAATTTGTACCTTCTGAGATCAAGAAGTATGGACAGTCACAAGATCCATTAGCGGGAGCCCTCTAAGGCCTGAGAGTGAGGAGATTTGCCTTCTGTCATAGATTCCTCAGCATCAGGAGTGCCCAACTATCCCCAGGGAAAGAAGCCTCTGGAGACAGGGAAGCCGAAGCTCTGGAATGGAATGTGAGTTAATCTCCAAGCAGCTCCTTTCTCTAAAGCCTCAGCCAGCTTTCTGTGCCATTATCACAGGAAGCTAGAAGCCTGCGTCTACCAGGCAGCAACCTCTCCTGGCGGGAGAAGAGCCCAGAAATGAGCTAATACCTCAGCAGCTATAGACAAGGCAATGCACAGGGCAGGTATAGTACAGGACCCAGCTTCCTAGGCTTCTCCATTTATGTTATGGGCAGCAGTGCCCCCGTTTCACCACCACTGTCCTGAAGAGAGCTATTTGGAAACATTAGAATACAGGTCACTAAGATCATAATAGCCCATCAGATGAAAGAAAGAACTACTGGTTACAAAGCTTTTATTCCAGGGGCCCAGCTATGAACTGTATAGGCTGTGTAATGGGACAGGGTGTTAATACCCAAACACTGCAAACTGGCCAAAGGCCTGAGCTCTGGTACAGTGCTGTGCTCATCTACAAGAAAGAATAACTATTTCTTTTTTCTTTGTCTGTTTGCTGGGATAGGATCTTATAGCCCCAGCTAGCCTGGACCTGTCTATGTAGACCAGGCTAGCTTCAGTCTCACAGAGACCGGCTCTGCTTCCCGAGTGCTGGGATTAAAGGTGTCTGCCGCCACACCTGGCTATTTACTTTTAATTTTTTTCCTCTTCTTTACAGTACTGGGGATGGAACCCAGAGTCTTGCACACAGTAGACAAGTGCCCTTCAACTGAGCTACACCCCCAGCCATGGATACCCATTTCTAATGTACACAGAGGCACTGTTGACACAGTCCCAAAGGCAGACAAGCCTTCTCCTCCCAGCCTCACCTCTACTCCCAAGAAGGGGATACAAAAGAGCTAGTATGTCTCCAGAAGGAGAAGCCATGCATACTAGTCCCTCTCCTACAGTGAGCCCTCCATCCCTGACCACAAAGCACCTCGCCACCTCCCTGTGGCGCTGATAGAAGTTCCCACAAGTTACACAGAGCTGCTGACTGGGGAAACCCTCACAGCCATGGGTGATGATGGAAGCCCTTCCCTTGGGTATCATAAGCATCTTCCTGGGCTGCAAGAAGCACTGTTAATACCAACTCCCTGGGAGAACCTCAACATGCTGAGGAAGATGGTGGCCCTGAACCAGCACCGACCCTCTTGGGAGAATCTGCTGCTACTGACAGGGGTAAGGGGTGGGGAAGAGTTAATCAGTTTACCACCAGGAAATACAAAGTAGCTGCGCCCATTTCTAAGCTGCAGTTAGAATGCTGAGACCCATTTAGAAAAAAATCTAGGCTTTGGGGGCTAAAGGTTCAGCATAGTCGTAGACCCCTCCAGAGTGACTAAGCACTTGCCTTGCACGCACAAGGCCCATAGTTTCATCCCCAAAGCCACAAAAACAAAAGAAAAAGGACCTGTGTTTCTGAATGGGGAAACGAATAACTAATAACTAAAACTGCCAGTCAAGAAAGGCTGGTCCAGTGGAGAACCCTTGGAAGACTTGGAATGAACGTGCCACCCGACCCAGCCATACCACTCCTGGGCATGTACCCTCAAGACTCACCCCACCACAGAGATACATACACAGCCATGTTTATTGCAGATCTCTTCACAATAGCAAGGAGCTGGAACCAACCCGAATACCCCTCAACTGACAAGTGGATAGAGAAATGTGGTACATCTACACAATGGAGTTCTATGCAGCAGTAAAGAAAGATGACATCATGAGCTTTGCAGGAAAATGGCTGGAGCTAGAGGACATCATGCTCAATGAAGTAACACAGTCCCAGAAAAACAAACGATGAATGGTATCCCTCATCTGTGGATGCTAGTGCCAATTACCTAGTTGTAAGTATTTCTTGTGTAGGGCCCCCTGAGCTTTTGTCCAAAGCAGTTGGGAGTGATGCATATTGGAAACAACAACAACAGAAAGGACTGCATCAAAGAACTGACTGAAACAGTGAACTTCTGCTCAAAACACTCAACTTCCTCATGGAGAATATTGAGAAAGACTGAGAAAGAGATGAAAAGCATGTTTGGCAGAATGCATGAGCTCTGGTGGGGGTGGGGGAATGGGCGGGAACACGGGTCTAGATTTGTTAAAAAAATAAAAATAAATTTATGTAAAAAAAAAAAAAAAGGCTGGTCTCTAAACAGTCTGTGGGGAAAAAGCCTCAGGACTGGCCAGCAGGCCACTTCAGGAGTCAAACCAAGCAAGGTTTCCTTACAGCCTCATGGGTGGATGAGGATGAGGGCGCTGAAGGCACTGAGGCTCAGAGAGGTTAATTAACCACACAGCAACTGAGCTAAGACCAGAATACATTTTTTAAAAAGTAGGTTATCTATCAACTTTTTGTTGTTGTTACTTTACTGTGAGAAAGGAAGCACCCAAATTGTCAGAGCTTGTCCCCGGAGGCCTTGCCATCATTCTGAGGCACTGACCAGTGCCTACATCTACTTAGTAATGTCACCTCCTTTCTTCTTCCTCTCTAAAGCCCTCCCCACTCCATTTGCTTCTATTACCTCTTAGACTTACTGTCCCACACATTCTGGAATGTTCTTCTACTTCAACACTTAACCAAATGGTGTCTTTCATTCTACGTCATGTGATGCACAACTCTCCATGTCTTCTCCTTTCTCCCTCTGGCCCTAGCTCCCAGTTTCACCCTCAGAAGACATTTAAACACTGTGAATCAGCTCTTTCTAAGCCCCTCAATATTGACAGCACCCCTCTTTCTCGCCTCTGCACCCCCATTTCAGATTGGCACATCTTCCTTCCCAGTCAGGCACAATTGTCCATACCTATAATCCTAGCACTTGGGAGACTGAGGCAGGAGGGCCACGAGTCTGCAGCCAGCCTGGGCTGCATAGCAAGTCCGAGACTTACGTGGTCCATTAGCAAACCCTATCTTAGAACAAAAATAAACAAAAAAAATCCTTCCAGATACTCACTGGAAGAATTTCCTAGCATGCTCTTTATAAATGCAATTTGCTTTTGAAATCTGAACTGTGTGACTGGATTGGCTATTGAAAAATTACAATATAATCTAATAAAGAAGAAAATCAAAGGCATTTTCTGACCCCTCCCCCCCAAATTCTGATTGCCGGATCTGTACTAAGGCTCAGGAAACTAAAATTTTAATGAGTATCTTGAGTTAAACTTCCTGCTACCCTGTTTTAGTCTCCACCATATGTTTAGTTTTTTTAAATTTTATGTGCATGAGGCTTTGGCCTGCAAGTATGTATGGGCACCATGTGCATACATGCCTGCAGAGCCAGAAGAGTATGTCAGATCTCCTGGAACTGGAGTTACAGATGGTTGAGAACTGTCATATAGGTGCTGAGAACTGAACCTGGTCCTCTACAAGCACAGCAAGTGCTCTTAACCCCCAGCTGTCTCTCCAGCCTCCCACCATGTTTCTAAGGAACCTCTATCTTTCCCTTCCTAATAAGTGACTCAGGTTTCCCTTGATTTGGGACTCTAACTTCATAAGTTCTATACACACTTAAGGGAGGTCACATATACCCTGCTATCAAAGCCTAAGCACCCAACAAGGAAGGTGCAGGGCTCTGCAGACACCTAAAAGGGGATGGTCCACTCCCATGTGCTTTGGCTCAAGGCACACCTCAGTTAAGGCACACAGGGAGATGCCCGCAGTGGATACAAGCAGCACAGAAACCCAAAGGGAAGTGGGGGGAGGGGCCCAGAGTGTCAGTCCTGTGTTATTTGTACAGCATCACTGGGAGGGAAATGGCCTAAGTGCAGAGAAGAAAAAAGGATGGAAAAAGTGATGTAGTACAGAGGGCTTCCTCAAACCACTGATTAACTGTGGCGGCAACTGCTCCAGCCCCAGCTCCAGCAAAGCGCCAAGGGGCTCAGCAGTGAACTTAACAGAGCCCCGGGACAGGACTCCAACACTGCCTGTCAAGGTTGCAGAACTTCCCCACCCTGGGAGAAAAAGGACCAAGCACATGGGTGCTGGAGAAGATGGGAGGAGGAGGTGGGCAGCACTTACAGGGCAAGTGAGGGCTTGTACCAGCAAGCGCAGCCCAGTCTGTAACCCTACCACAGGGCTCCAGCCAGAGGTGGTGCCAGGGCACAGCAGCAAAGAGGCATGCTACTGAGGTTAGAGGGAGCAGAGGGAGGTTGAGGGACACAGGCCAAGGACACCCAACCCTGCTTAATGACCCTTTCTTCCATTAGGAAAACACCAAAGCCTGAATCCCTGGCCCCAAACTGCTCTTGGCTCAAATATTAAGAGTCTGAACCAGCCAGCCTCCATCCCAGATGCGTCTCACAGAAGCTGTGCTGGCTTAAATACAAACTCAAACAACCCCCTGACTCCCAATATGAAAGCTCAAGTACCAAGAACAACTGTCAAAGCCCAGTGGAGCAATGCTTCCTTTTATGAACCAAATGGATTCCTGAAAAGCTGCCTTTCAAACCAAACAGCCTAACAAGCCAATTTCTCCAATGGTTTTCCTTCCAAAGACATACACTCCTCCAGGAAAAGCTGAGAGTCCCCAAGGAGCTAAACATCACATTGAATGCTACAAAACTCCCAGAGCCATACATTAATGGGCAAGTTTCTTGAGTTTCTTGACAAAATCCAATTCAAATTAAACCTAAAGGGCCTTTTTTTATATTTATATCTCATAGTTTTAAAGATTTATTTTTAATTATGTGTATGTCTTATATGTGTATATATGGGTTTTGGGAGGGTGTGGTGCCTACAGAGGCCACAGGCATTAGATCCCTGGAGCTGGAGTCACAGGTGGTTGTGAGCCTACTGCAAACTGAACCAAGCTCCTCTGCAAAAGCAGTCTGCGGGGCTGGAGAGATGGCCTAGCGGTTAAGAGCGCCAACCGCTCTTACAGAGGACCCGGGTTTGATCCCCAGCACCCACATGGTGGCTGAGAACCGTCTGTAAGTCCAATTCCAGGAGAACTCCAGTTCCAGGGGAATCCGATACCTTCTTCTGACCTCTGTGGCATTGCACGACACGGGTGCACAAACGTGCATGCAGACAGTACATTCATATACATACAGAAATAAATAAAATTAATAAAAAAAAAATAAAGCAGTCTGTGCTCTTCAGCAATGACCTATCTCTCCAATCCCAAAGTGTCATAATTTTTAAATACACATCAGGGCCAGCAAGATGACTCAGTGGGTAAAGGCACCTGCCACCAGACCTGACAACCTGAGTTCCATCACTGGGTCCCACGTAATAGTAGAGAACCAACTCCTGAAAATTGCCCTCTGAATTCCATGACCCTCCCACTATAAATAAAATAATAAATGTACACATCACATCAAAGAGTGTTCACGGGAACTAAGATATTTAAAGCAAATCTTCAAATAGGATGCAGTCTCTGCACTTAATTTAAACAGCTGCAACAGGAAAGTCCTGATCTTGAGTTTTTACTATATAAATAAGGAAGGATGCCTAGCAGAGAACTTCTAGAGAGTAGCTGAGCATGATGGTCCATGCTTATAATTCTAGCCCTTTCTGTGTTGAGGCAGAAGAACCCTGAGTTTAAGGTCAGCCTGGGCTATACAGTGAAACCCTGTGTCAAGAACAAAGCCAACTGTGATTCTGATTGATTCATTCAGGGAATGCTGATGTCACCTGGTTTGGAATCTTCTGAGTAGCAAAGTTTCAGCACTTTAAGCCCCCACAGGATTCACTGCAGAAAGAATCTTGGCATTAATTTTTTTTCAGCCATGGCCTCTCCAGGCAGGTCAGCTTCATATGCAGAAGTGGCTGTTCATGCCCAGAACTCTAGGAGAAACCCAAATACTCTACCACTTCAAAAATCAGGGAAGCTACCACAAGCACAGCCACCCAGGAAACAGGGAAGGGGAGGGCCATCCCTTGATTCTGTAAGGGTGGAGCAGGCCACCAGGAGGGACATCAGGCAGCCCCACCCCTGAAAAGCTGGACAGGACACTAAAGACCCCCACAGTTTAGAATGCTCTTGATTACCTTTTTATCCCCCTTTGGGGGGGTCTTTTTGAGACAGGGTCTCCCTGTAGCCCCAGCTATCCTGGAACTCACTATGCAGACCAGGCTGGCCTCAAACTCAAAGAGATCCACCTGCCTCTGTCTCCCAGGTATTGAGATTCAAAGCATTCCCACCTATGCTGGACCCTTCATTCCCTTTACTAATGGGCCTAGGTAAGGACCCACTATAACTAAGGTTCTGTGCTAAAGGAATTTTATAGGGGAAGGCCAACTGAGACAAAAAAAAAAAAAAAAAAAAAAAAAATGGAAGGTGACCTAAGAATGACAGAGTCCAGGGTTGGGGAAGCAGTTAGTAGACTGCTTGCCTTACAAGCAGGAAGCCTTGGGTTCGAACCCCAGCACTGCATAAAATTGGGTGTGGGTGTGGTGGGTTATACATATAATTTTAGCACTAGGAAAATACAGTCAGGAGGATCAGTAGTTCAAAGGCACTCTACAACTAAATAGCAAGTCCAAGGCCAGCTAGGCTGCATGAGACCCTGTCTCCAAGGGGATGGGAGGAGGACTGTTGAAGTTTTGAAGCTGTTCGTGGACTGGGCAAAGGAAAGACAAGGGGAGGCATCACCAGGAAACTAAATTGCCCACAATGGAGAAAACTTGAGTACGTCTTAGGAAATGGAGAACAGGCAGCCGGCTGGAATGAAGGTGAGAAATGTTTATTATTGAGGATAATTGTAAAGCTAGAAAGGTATGTCAGAAGCAACCCAGAGCAAGAAGAGCAAGAAAGAAGCCTTATGTATGTAGTCATTCCGTTTCATCCTCAGCACAGCTCCAGGAAGTGTGCACCTTCACAGAGGAGGTAACCCAGAGAGGACTCGAAACTGCCTTGTAAGGAGTGATGGGTCACACTTCCAACCCCAATTACCGGGAAGCTGAGGCAGAGGGATTGATGCAAGTTTGAGACCAATCTGAGCTACACAGTAAATTCCAGGCTAGCCTCAAAAACAAACGGGGTAGGAGGAAGAGGGGGAGGAGAGAGGGGAAGATTTGTCCAGGTCCCAGGACCTGTCAATAAGTTTGTGTTTTTGAGTTTGTTCTGCCAAGTACTTCATCTCCATAGCCTGAGCTCTGTACACTCTGTACACAGTAGTTCCTACTGCTCTGCTCTAACCAGATCCTCTAAGAGCAATGTGAAGATCATCCTTGCTCTCCCACTGCCAAAGCCACCCCTGATAAAAGCAAGTAAGTACCAGGTCTGAATTACAGACTACAAAGCCTTGGGGAACCCAATCCTCAGGACATCATTTTCCAGAATGCGACAATTCAATTTCCTCAAAGATGCAAAAGGACAGGGATGGGGAAGAGGGATGGGGAGGAGGGATGGGGAGGAGGGATGGGGAGGAGCCTCAACTGACCAAGAGAATGGTTTTAGGAAACCCAGGTTTGAGGGCCAGCAAAATAGATAGCTCAGCAGGTAAAGGTGCCTGCCACCAAGCCTGCCACTCTGAGTGTGAACCTCAGGACCTACGTGGCAGAAGAGAACCTACTCCAGCAAGTTGTCCGCTGACTACCACAGCAAGCTCATTGTAGCATGTGTACAAATAAATAAATAAATAAAGTCCTAGGTTTCATCCAGGTGTGGTCGTACACTCCAATTCCAGCGCTCAGGAGGCTGAAGCAAGAAGACCATTAGTTAGAGGCTGGCCTGGCCTAGAGAGTGAGTCTGCTGCCAGCCTGGGACTGTATAATGAGACCCCATCTCAAAAGAAGAAAAGAATTCCAGTTCCAAACCTTAAGCCTTCTCTTCCTCTTCTGCCATATTTATCACACTGGGGGGAATCTCAAGGTTTGGAAAGTAACTGAGCCATTTACAGCATAATTACCCAAACTTCAAAATGGTCTAATCCACAAATCTAACCAGGCTCGGTCCCTAACTCTCACCTTATTAATAGTGTGGTCTCCCTACAACCTCAGTTAATAACACAGTTAAACAATGAGATGGAAAAATGTACTGTGATCTATTAAAAAAATCGTTGCCCCCTCAAGTCATGTGTCTGGGGTGGGTAGTGTCTAGGGATTTCACCAGAAGACAGCAGGCGCCTCGGCCTCCTCTGAAATTGTTTACTGTGTATGGACAGGTTCCACACCAAGGCACATTTGGTAGAACTGATTTAAGGCTCTCATTAAAATGTTCCTTTGTTGAGCACTAGACATCCCCCAACTCCCTCCTATCCCAAGTCCTAACTCCCCCTTCCCCCAAACACCCATCACTGAAGTTGACATCAGGAACATCAGAGCTATCTTCTCATGGAAGGAATTTAGGACTGTTGAACAAGAGCCCCTGTCTCCACCAGAAGTTCCCTTTGACTTCAGAAAGCTAAACCACAGGAGCAAAGACAGCAGCCACGTCAGGCAGAGCCACAACCAAAACCCAACTAGCCAACCCAGGAAGCCTGTGAGCTCAGGCTACTTTGCCCATATGGCTGGGCCCCCATCCTGGCTGTGAAAAAAAAAAAAACCTTCCTTACTTCCTCTGGGAGCAGATGTGGGATTTTGCCATGAGCAATAACTACCACACACAGGGCACAGGGCAACTCTACCTAGGAACCAGGGGACTGGTTCTTCCCTCTCCTTTTCTAACTGGGGCTTGGGGAGATGTTTCCTCTCCAAGCCCCTAAACCCCTCAACAGCTGGCAGATCAGTAAACTGACAGGGAAGACGACTGCCTACCCCTACCCTCCTGGTTGGCTCTTCAAAGAGAGGGGGGAAATGGTAAGTTAGGACAGTCCCGTGGGCAGAAAAACCCCCCTCTCTCCAAAGAGGGCTGTTTTGCAGACCACCACTGGAGATTTTGCTTTGGAAGGTGACAGGCCGTCATTTCCAGGCCTCCCAGTATGAGATGAGCAGACTGGAAATTTGGGTAACTTGGTGATTTCTGGTTAAAACACTTTCAACACCTCAGTGGTAACTCTCAGGTGTGTTCCAGCCAGGAAATAAAAATCTACCGGGGGTGTGTGGGGGTTGCCCCTTGTTTGCCCTGGAGATGCGGGCCACACCCTCATCAAAGTGCACAGACCCTCCAAGAAAAACCAGGGTCGAGCTCTTTTGGGAGGCCTTTCTGCACTTAGAAAGTGAGGTGTTTCTTTCCTCGGTAAGGACAGGACGGAAATCCAGGAAGGAGCAGAGCAAACCCTGTCCGCACCTTGGCAGGCCCGCCATGCCGGATTTTGGCAGCGGCCTTCACACATTACTCACTACCACAGCCTGGGACCCTCCGCTCCGGGATTCGACCCTGGCAAGGGGTGGGATTGAGGTTCGGGCCCGGAGGCGGGAGGAGATGAGGTGCCCCTAACTCCATCCTTCGGACCTCACCCACAGGGCCATCTGGGGTTGCAGTTTTGCCCAGAAACTTGCAGGAAGGGAGCCAGGAGCGAAGGGCCGGCATAGGTAACAAAGCTCGGCACCCGGAGCGCCGCAGGTCGCTCAGAATACGGGGCCCAGGCGGGTCCCCGTCACCTAGGCTCCGCACACCGGGCACACTCGGGTAGTACCCACACCTCTCACGGGCTGGGGGACATTTCTCCCCGAAAAGGAACTCCCCAGCAGGGCCCGGGAGCCGGCAACTCCGGGCTAGGCTAGAGCAAACTCTCAGGTCGGCTGAAGAGAACTCGGTGGCCGCTACGCTTCGAAGCGCCCCGCCGCAGGGGCCAGAGAGGGGACCCCGAAAGTGTGCGTCGGGGGCTCTCCAGCTCTTCCTCCGGGACCTCGCACCCCCGGCGAGCCACTCCCCCACCGCGATCGCCTAGCCCATCTCCCCAGGGCCCCTGTGGACTCTCGCGCGTCCCCAAAGCCCGGCTGGTCCCCCCACTCCGGTTCTTGGGGAGACTCACCGGCAAGCAGTTGCAGCAGCAGGGCGCAGAGCGGGGGCAGCGGGCGGGCGCCGGAGCCCCGTGCAGCGCCCATCGCGACGGGCTCCGGGGAGCAGCGACGTGCAGGGCGCACGGCGGGCGCGCGGCCACCGACCCCCCGAGGCCCACGCACCGGAGCGCGGGCGCCGCTGCAGCAGCCGCAGCCCGAGCCCGAGGCGTACGGAGCTGAAGCCGCGCGCGCCCGGTCCTCCGAGTCCTCGCGCGCCGCCGCCGCTGCCGCCGCCGCCAAGCCACGCCCCTGACACCCCCTCCCCGCCGGCCTCACGGCGCCCCGCCCCCTCGACGCCCCCTCCTAGCAGTGGTGGGGAGGAGCTCACATTTGGGGGAGGGATCTGGACCAGGATTGGGGACAGAGAAAGTCTCCTGGGTGCGTGAGGGACTTGGGTGAGGTCGGAAAGTGTGCCCCGCGCCCACCACCTAGTCTATCTGCAGGGACCCCCGAGGAACAAAGTGACTCCCGAGACTCTGGCCCCTGGGGAGGATGGTCACCCTGGACCTACCTGGAGGTCGGGACCAACAGTTTCCCCAGTATTCTCCAAGCTGGAGGAGAAAAGCAACCCAACATGCTGCAGAAGACCTAGGCCAGCAGGGTGTCATTGGTGTCCCCAGATAGGATAATGAAATCCTGTGGATCCCCAGAACAGAAGTAGCCCGAGGAGGGGGAGGGGTGTGACTGGAGTCTGGTTTGGCACTGGACCAGTCTGAACCCAAGGTAGAAACATACGGGGCTCTGAAAGCCAGGCTGAAGGCTGTTAAATGGACAAATTCATCCCAAGTCCATCTCCCGGCAGTCTGGGCTGTGTCAGGGCCTGGCCAAATCTCCAGCTGTGGGGAGGCCCAGCCCAGCACAGCCCTTGTTCCAGGCACCCCCAGCCCCCAGCACCACCACCCCCACATTCTTTCTTTGTTATGAAAGCAGCAAGGGGTGTAGGAGGCGGGTCAGGAGGAGTCAGGCTTTAGAAGATGGGCCCCAGCTGCTGACAGGCCTCCAGGATATGCAAGAGAGGATGGATAGTACCTTGTCCCCCTTCTGGCTCCGGAGGGCCCCCCAGGCCTGCTTAGACCTCCCTTCCCCCAAGCAGCTGGGAGGAGGAAGGGAAGCCACAGAGGGCCTCACAGGCAGGAGATGTGGCGCCAGGACTCCAGGGTCCTGCCACATGGCCAACACATGTCCCTGACAACCCAGTCCTCAGCACCTTCTCCTTGGGCTGTGGGCCTCCTTCCCCATCCCCCAGATGCTTTCCTGGAGGACGCACAAACGGGGAGAAGAGAGGACAGATCCTAGAATTCAGCTGTCCTGTTGCCCCACTGCCCTCACCCTTCTGAGAAGGGCTCCAGCCTCAGTCACGACTCCAGCAGCAGAAAGATCACCTTCTTTTATTTAAGAACAACGTGAAATATACGGACCTGAAGTGAGGCAGCAGAGGGCAAGGAAGGAGGAGGCCAGGGCAAGGGAGCTTGGCTGGCCTGCCCCAAACCCTGACAGAAAAGCCAGTGCAGGCTGCACCCCTGAGATGCACACCTGCTCCAACCCTCCCTGGATGCCACAGAGCCAGCTACTCTAGAGGACCCCAAGACAGAAAGTATCCAAGGTATCCTGAGGGCCCTTCCGAAGGAGGCTTCCTGAGGAGAGAGCGGAGACCCTACAGACAGCAGCAATCTTCCTGTTAAAACTGCTCCCTCTTCACAGTCCCATCTTGGGGTAGGGAAGAATCGAGAGCAACGGGGAATGCTGTGAGGACTGTGGGGGACCCAGCAGACCTGGGGAGTGGGTTGGATGTCAGCTGCTTGACGAGAGGTTCATAGTGCTGGCGCTGAGGCCCCGGGAAACCTGAAACAGATACGAGCACCCCATCAGCATGAGGAGCTCCAGCACTGAGAAATTACTATCTCTGGGAATCCATCCATCTCATAGTCTAGCTCTCAACCTACGAGGGAAACTGTCACCTCAACCCCAAGCTCCTGGGCTGTGCTGAGTCTCTGCTGGCATTTCATGAAGGCCACAGCCTGGTAGAGGAGCTACCAGGAACAGACACAAGAACAGTGGCCTGGGCTGACACAGTGGTTATTGCCATCAGAAGAGCACTGATGGAGCTGGAGAGATGGCTCAGCGGTTAAGAGCACCGACTGCTCTTACAGATGACCCGGGTTCGATTCCCAGCACCCACATGGCGGCTGAGAACCGTCTTTAACTCCAGTTCCAGGGGAATCTGGCACCCTCTTCTGACCTCCATGGCATTGCACGACACGAGTGTACAGACCTACATGCTGACAGTACACTCATACACATTAAAAAAAAAGAAGAGCACTACTGTTTTCTCAAAAGATTTAGCACTCTTTTTTTTTTTTTTCTTTTTGTTTCCTCGCTGACTACTAATTCCTCAAGGGAAGAAATAAGGCAGGTGCAGAGGAAGGCCAACCAGTATCTCCAAATCATTCTTGAATTATTCATAATTCCAAAGTACCACTTCAGAAAGCACAAATTGCTAGTCCACTCCTGATTAACTTGCTACTGTGTCTGGCCTGAAACTGCCTCTTGGTGGTTACCCCCGCCCCCAACCCCAACCCCACACTGTCAGCCTGATTGGTGAAGGACTCCAATCTCCCAGGCCATCTTCCTCTCTTCCCTGGCTCCCCCTGGGCCTGCCTGCTGGGAGTCCCTGACCCTACCACTGGCACACTCAGCACTGTGCTCAGCACTGCTCTCACCTGGAGCGGCGCTGCACTGGGTTGATTCAGGTAGTTGAGGGAGGCTGCCCGCTTCATGTTGCTGCTACAAGGTAGAAAGGGAGAAGAGTGAGCTGAGGCCTCCTCTCTTTGTCCTGAATGGGCCTCTTGAGCATAGCCACATGAAGTCAAATTATTACCTCTCCTCACAGTCAACCTTTCTCTTTCTCTCTCTCGCACACACCCATACAAACACACACACACACACACACACCCCATACACATACACCCCCCACACACACACATACACACACCCCATACACACACACATACACACACCCCATACACACACACACACACACACACACCAAGCACACCAGGCACACCAGGCACCTGCATCTCCTCAGCTATCTTCATCCTCCACAGAGGCATCCATTCTGCCCAAACTCCATTTCCATGGCTAGCCCACTGTCCCTCTACGACACTCCTCAGTGATCAGGAGCTGAGAGGAGCGGCAGGCACAGGTTTACTATCTGCCTTGCTGCATTTCAATCTCATCCTGTACCTGGAAGGCCGAGGCTCCGACCCTTGGAGCTTCCTCACCAAGAGTTCACTGCTTCTACGAAGTACATCCCGGATCTTGCCCAGAGAGCCACTCCTCTGCAGGGTCCCACTGCCATCCTAGCAGAGAGATGGGCAGTAGAAACTAGAGAGATTCCATGTAGACTTGCTTTGGAGTCTACTGCCATTTATTCTGCACATACCCCCTGTCGCCAAAGGCCAGTAACTGAAAACAAAAATCCTGTGAAAAGCTGATTCCCAGGAATAGGCCTGAAGGGCGCGAGTGGGGACAACCTACCTGCATATCCTGCACCAGCTGGAGAAAGACTCAGAGCCTCTCGCCACCAGCAAGAGAGGGCAGGAGAGACGAAGGAGCCATGAGCAGACTTACCCCTGACCATGCCACAGCCACAGAAGCATCTTCACCTCCCTCGAACTTAACGCTGTCCCCAGGGCCCTCCTGAGAGGTCCTTCTGCTATCACCGTCCCCCAGCAGCTCTGCCACCTTGGTGTGGCTGACAGGGTCAGTACCCTGAAAGGAAAAGGAGTGAGCTGGGCCTTCCTGCTCCCGACCTCCTCAGGAGGGGGCTTTCCATCTTTTTCGGTTTTTGCCTGCATCATCCTGCAAGGCCAGCATTTCTCCTCCTTAGTCCCCCCGGGACTCAACTACTAGGCAGTGTTCATCTTGTCTAGGTGCAGTGCAGTCCTATACAGACATTCATGAAAGAACTTCATGTCCTAGTACACAGTTGAGACCCATAATTTGAGAAATTTTGACTTAGGTCTCTCTTCAACCTCACCTGCTTCACCCATACCACCCATGTGAGAGGGAGAAGTAGCCTCTCCATAGCCACATTTAATAAGGCAATCTAGTTTATGTGTATTCATACACATAGTGTGTGTAGGCCAGAGCTGATGGCAGGGTTCTTTGATATCTCTCTCTCTCTCTCTCTCTCTCTCTCTCTCTCTCTCTCCTTTTTTGCTTATTTATTTTCTCATTCTTTTGATTTTACATTACTCTAAAATATGCATACATACCCTCCACCATATACCAAAAATTCCTGGAAATAAATGGTAGCTTTATTTATTTATTTTTATGTGTATGAGTGTTTTCCTACATGTAATGTGTACCTGTGTCATGAAATGCCTGCAGAGCCCAGAAGAGGGCATCAGATTTCCCTGGAACTACAGTTAGGGCCAATTGTTAGCCACCATATCAGTGCTAGGAACTGAACCCAGGTCCTCTGCAAGAGCAGCCAGTGCTCTTAACCACTGAGCCATCTCTCCAGCCCCCTCTATCTTTTTTTTTTTTTTTTTTTTTTTTTTTTT
>VZQC01012519.1:769944-783239 GCA_009823505.1 Rhizomys pruinosus
GATCGAAAATTTTAAAAAGAGACTGAGAAAAAGATGAAAATCATGTTTGGCAGAATGCATGAGCTCTGGTGGGGTGGGGGTGGGGGGCAAGGAAGGGGAATGGGTCTGGACTTGAGTGGAAATTTTGTATGAAATGCACAAAGCTTCAATAAAAATTGGCAAAAAATAAAAATAAAAAAATAAAAATGATTCCAGGGAGCTGGGTGTGGTAGCACACACCTTTAATCCCAGCACTTGGGAGGCAGAGGCAGGTGGATCTCTCTGAGTTCAATGCTAGCTGGGGCTACAGGGAGACCCTGTCTCAAAAAAGACCCCCACCCCCGCAAAAAAAAGCCAGGCGTGGTGGCGCACGCCTTTGATCCTAGCACTTGGGAGGCAGAGGCAGGTGGATCTTTGTGAGTTCAACGCCAGCTTGGTCTACAGAGTGAGTTCCAGGTCATCTGGGGCTACAGGGAGACCCTGTCTTGAAAAGAGAGAAAAAAAAAAAGATGGGGCTGGAGTGATGGCCTAGCAGTTAAGAGCACCAACTGCTCTTACAGAGGACCCAGGTTCGATTCCCAGCACCCACATGGCGCCTGAGAACCGTCTTTAACTCCAGTTCCAGGGGAATCCGATGCCCTCTTCTGACCTCTGTGGCACTGCGCAACACGGGTGCACAAACCTACATGCAGACAGTACGTTCACACACATAAAAATAAAATAAAAATTTTTAAAAAGACTTGTTAGGGCCTGGAGAGATAGCTCAATGAACTTTTGCAGAGGGCTCTGGTTTGGTGCCAGCACCCATATGGCAACTAACAACCATCCAGGGGATCGATGCCCTTTTATGGCCTCTCTGGGCATTGCACAACACAGGTACGCTTATATTTCATGCATGAAAAACATTTATACAGATACATAAAACATTTTAAGAGTGATTTTATTATTTTATGTGCATATGCACATGTGTTGTTTGTTCCTATGGAGTCCAGGAAAGGTAGGTTGTCAGATCCCCAAGAGCTGAAATTACAGTGGTTGTGAGCTGCCCAATGTGGGTGCTAAGAACCAAACTTGGGTCCCCTGGAAAAGCAGCAAGTGCCTTTACCCAATGAGCCATCTCGCTGGCCCTGTTTTGTTTTGTTAAGTTTTTTATTTTATTTTATTTATTTCTGTATGTGTATGAATGTACTGTCTGCATGTAGGTCTGTGCACCCGTGTCATGCAATGCCGCGGAGGTCAGAAGAGGGTGCCGGATTCCCCTGGAACTGGAGTTCCCCTGGAACTGGAGTTCTCCTGGAATTGGAGTTACAGACGGTTCTTAGCCGCCATGTGGGTGCTGGGGATCGAACCCGGGTCCTCTGGAAGAGCAGTCGGTGCTCTTAACTGCTAGGCTATCTCTCCAGCCCCCTTGTTTTGTTTTTGAGACAGACCTAACTCTGTAGCCCAGGCTAGCTTCAAATTCACAGTAATTCTGCTTTAGCCTCCTGAGCACTAGGATTACAGGCATGAGCTACCATGCCCAGCTTTGAAAGGAATGTTGAACTTGGTATTCTGACATAAAGGGCAAGTTTGGAGTGAGAGCATGCTCAGAAACCACTACAGCCACAGACTCCTCACCCTCCTCTCCCTCTTGTCTGCCCCACCGGCCTCTCAGTCTATTTTCAACACATAAGGTCAACAGCCCCTTATCCCCAAGCCCTTCCTTCTTGGCCATCCCAGTCTGGACTTACAATTTTATTTTTGTTTCTGACAGCATTTTGCTGAGTAACCGTGGCTGTCCTGAACCTCACTACTAGACTAGGCTGGCCTCAAATTCACAGAATCTGCCTGCCTCAGCCTCCTGAGTACCAGGATTACAGAGATGCACCCGTAGCCCAATGCACGGACTTCTGACCTGTTTCCGGGAACGCAGAGCACATTCCTCCAGAGTCTCGGCTGCTTCCAGCTTCCCCTGGCGCCTGTACAGAGCTCCTAGGTTTCTCAGAGTAGTGTTCACTGTGGGGCTGTAGAGTGAGGACAGGGAGGGAGAGAATGGTTCAGAAAAGGACTGCTGAGGGCAGAGCTAGATGCAGAGCCCTGCCTAACATGCACAAGGACCTGGGATCATCCTAAGCACCACAACAAAAAAACAGCAGAGTTCAAGGCCGGCCTGGTCTACAGAGTGAGCTCCAGGACATCTGGGACTACAGAGAGACCCTGTCTCGAAAAGACCAAAAAAAAAAAAAAACAAAAAAAAAACCCCCACAACGTAGCAGTAACAACAGAAAAGACAGGAGATAAGGTTGAGGGAAAGTCAAAGGGAAGATGGCTCTGGAATCAGGGCTTGGGACAAAGGACATCAGCAGCCAAGTCACTGATCCCTGGCAGCTCACCTGCTCACTTTGCAGGCCTTGTACCAGCCTCCGTACTCGGCGTAGGGTGTGCCACCCTCGTGGTGCTGGGTCTGTAGATAAGAGTACAGAGATGCTGGGAGGGAGGCCAGCATGGGCTAAGATGCAGGATGGGTTAGGAAGGCACAGTGAATCTGGGGATGGGGCAGGAAAGAGGGCTAACATAAGGTTCAAGACACAAGCCCTGGCACCGTCTGGCTCCCCGAGCTGGGTCCCCAACTCACTCTGCTCATTTCTTCCCGCTCCTCAGCATGCATCCAGATGGGCTTGTGGTCATCTGAGGATGATACATGGAATGAGGAGTAAGAGAACATATCACCCACAGGGGAACAGAGCTAGACCAAAGGGGTCACAGGCTGTCCCTGGTAACCCACACTTGATCTGCCTTCCCCCATGCTCCCCGCAGACCTGACACTCACCATCCACAGACCCAAACTCCTGCACGTGGGCTCGGGTCAGGATCTCCTTGTACAGAGTCTCAGCCTCAGCATATTTGCCCTGCTTGAGGTAACAGGAAGCCTGGGAGGCAGGACAACAAAGACAGCTGAGTGGGAGATGGAGGGACACGGGTCCTAACCGGACTCAGGAGTGCCGCTTCTTGGTGTCTTTCCCCAGAGACCGTTTTCAAAGCCTTTTCTAGCTTCTGGATGAAAACTATTTCTACCAGACTTCCAGTAGGCTCTAAAACTTCTGCCAGTAGAACAAGGCAGACCCTTTGCTGTCGCGACAGCCCCAGAGTTTCCAAAAGGAATATGTCCCATTCTAACGCTTTCTGAGTTAGGACCCAGGTGGCCCTTCCCTTTCTGTCCTTCCACCCACCATGTCCCTTCCTCCCTTACCAGGTTGTTCTTGGTCCGAGCTACATTAGGGTTGTCTGGCCCCAGCTGCGCCTCGTAGATGGCCAGTGCCCGCTGGTAGTAGCGTTCCACAGCCTCATATTTGCCCTGGTTTTGACACAGCAGGGCCAAGTTGTTCAGCTGCTTTGCCACATCTGGGTGGTCAGTGCCCAGGACCTGAGAAAGAACAGAGGACGGGCTAAATGGCCATGCATGTGTGTATGTGTGCACACGTGGGGAACAGAGGCCAGGATAAATGCCCGAGACTGTGTACACACACATGGGGAGAAGGAAAAGAAGGAACAAGGTAGACAGAAAGGAGTCAGAAAAAAACGATGGGGACCGAGACAGAGGAGATGCTTGGAAAACGACAGGATGGATGACAGAGTGGGGGGCACCTTTTCCCGGATCTCCAGTGCCCGCTGGCACAGTGGCTCTGCCTCCTTGTATTTCCCCCTTTTTCCATACAGCACAGCCAGATTGTTGAGTGTGGCAGCAACCTGCAAAGGAAGGCCACGCCCCATCAAACACCAGTACTGTAAAGGAGACCCACAGACGACATCGAGAAGACACATGGACTGGAGGGCTAGTGAGGCAGTTTGCTGGACAAAAAGCATTTGCCCCCAAGTCGGAGAAGCTGGGTTCATGGTGGACAGAACTGATTCCAGCAAGTTGTCTTCTGACCTCTGGAGCTCGCTCTGTCTCTCTCTCTCTCTCTCTCTCTCTCTCTCTCTCTCTCTCACACACACACACACACACACACACACACACACACACACACACACACAATGTAATGTTAAAAAAAATGGGAAAGAAAGAGGGACTCTACCAGTGCCTGAGCTGGGAAAGGGAAAACTATAAAGGAATGGGTGAAGCTCTAAGGGTGGATCGCCCTCTAGAGGGATTTTGAGGAATTTCTGAAGGTGATTTTAGGGTGCAGTATGGCAATGGGGAGGCAAACAAGGTATGGACACTGCACACATTTGACACAGCTCTGGCAGCTTTTGAATGTCCTGCCAGACATTCAAAGCACTAAGTATATGTGCTGACATTTCACTGGGTAAGGTATTAATGCACAAATTGGGTCAGGATATGTGTCATCCCTCCCTATCAAATGCCACCTCATGAGCCGGGCGTGGTGGCGCATGCCTTTAATCCTAGACTGGGGAGGGAGAAGCAGGCGGATCTCTATGCATTCAAGGCCAGCCTGGTCTACATATTGAGTTCCAGGACAGCTGGGGACTACAGGAAGACCATGTCTCAAAAAAAAAAAAAAAAAAAAAGGGCTGGGCGTGGTGGCGCACGCCTTTAATCCTAGCACTTGGGAGGCAGAGGCAGGCGGATCTTTGTGAGTTCAAGGCCAGCCTGGTCTACAGAGTGAGTTCCAGGACAGCTGGGGACTACAGGAAGACCATGTCAAAAAAAAAAAAAAAAAAAAAAGGGCTGGGCGTGGTGGCGCACGCCTTTAATCCTAGCACTTGGGAGGCAGAGGCCAGCAGATCTTTGTGAGTTCAAGGCCAGCCTGGTCTACAGAGTGAGTTCCAGGACAGCTGGGACTACAGGGAGACCCTGTCTCAAAAAGACCCCCCCCCCAAAAAAAAAAAAAGGCCACCTCATATGGGAATTATTTTCACAAGGTCAGCTCGCCTCCAAAAAATATATTTCATTTTTCTCAACTTTGATCACCCATCAAATGTCTTGGCATTCTAACCCTACTCAAAGGTATTTCTAGAACTTTTATTTTTAATTACATTTACTTGTGTGGGTGTGTACACATGTGTGCATGCCACAGCATGCATGTGGAGGTCAGAAGACAACTTGTAGGAACTGGTTCTCTCCTTTCAGCATGGAGGTCTTAGGACTGCACTCAGGTTGCCATGCTTACCAGTAGACATCTTCACCCACTAAGGCACTGTGCCAGCTCATATTTCTAGAACTGTTTCTCTTTTATATATACACATGATCTGTGATTACTTATAATAATACTGTTTTATTTTGGAGACATAGTCTCTTATAGCCTTGGCTGGCCTGAAACTCACTATATAGATAAATCAGGCTGGCCTCAATGAGTTCTGCCTGCCTCTGCCTCCTGAGTGCTGGGATTAAAGGCATGTACCATCTTGTCCAGTATATAATACTATATTTTAATAAAGTATCCACCTATAATTATTTCATTTTTAGTGCTTTTTACATATGATAGTTCACCTGCCTTAACATTTCTACAATAAATCAGATTACCTTTATGTGTCCAGCACAGGTGCACTCAGCTATTAATGTACAGTATTTATCTTATATAGTTTACTGTATATACTTAATATGTGATTGTAATTTACTTTATATCTCTTATTTATTAGACTGTCCTATTAATTTTTTTGAAATCATATGTAAAGGTAGGACACAATGTTTATGAATTAAATTTCTGGAAAATATTCATTATCAAAAACGAGTTAGTGGGGTATGGTGGGACTCAGAAGGCAGAGACAGATGTCTGTGATATCAAGGCCTGGTCTACATAACAAGTTTCAGACTAGCTGGGCTACAGGGAGACTCTGTCTCAAACCACCCAAAAGAGAGAGAGAGTTAAGGGGGGCTGGAGAGATGGCTCAGCGGTTAAGAGCACCGACTGCTCTTGCAGAGGACTGGGGTTCAAGTCCCAGCACCCACATGGCAGCTAAGAATCATCTTTAACTCCAGTTCCAGAGGAATCCGACGCCCTCTTCTGACCTCTGCAGCAGTGCACAACATGGCTGCACTTACATACATGCACATTAAATAAAAATAAATAGATCCCAAAATTTTTATGTACTAAAATTTTTTTTTTTGGTCTTTTCGAGACAGGGTCGATCTCCCTGTAGTCCCAGCTGTCCTGGAACTCACTCTGTAGACCAGGCTGGCCTTGAACTCACAAAGATCCGCCTGCCTCTGCCTCCCAAGTAGTAGGATTAAAGGCGTGCGCCACCACACCCGGCTTAAAATTTTTTAAAATAGAGTGCAAACCTTTAATTCCAGCACTCAAGAGACAGAGGCAGAAGGATCTCTGTGAGCTTGAGACTAGCCTGGTCTACATAGCATGTGCCAGACCAGCTAGGGGCTACAGGGAGATCTTGTCTCAAAAAGACCAAAAATAATAAATAAATAAATAAATAAATAAATAAATAAATAAATAGTTACTGGGGAAAGGAAAAGAAGAAATGGGAGTAGGATCTGGGTATAGTGGTGCAGGGCTTTAATCTCAGCACTTGGGAGGCAGAGGCAGGCGGATCTCTGTGAGTTCAACACCAGCCCATTCTACATAGTGAGTACCAGGACAGCTGGAGCTACAGGGAGGCCCTGTCTCAAAAATAACCCCCCAAAAAAGAGAGTAGGAAGGAACAAATTAAACCCACTGTTCTGTACAATCGCTATACTAATAAAAATCTAGTCACTGAATCTCAGAGAATCAAGATCCACTGAGCTCCCTGAACAGAGCCCAGAAGAATGTAGTTTTCATGGCTCCTTCAGAAGCAGCTGTAGTAAGTGGGCCAAGAGAAGACACTGGGGAGCTGCAAGACACAGAGAGGACCATGAAGAATGGAGAGAGGTTTGGGAATACTGACAGCAGGGTGGTCCCGGCCCAGAGTGCTCTCCCGGATGCTCAGGGCATCATTCAGCAGGTGGGCAGCTTCTTTGTACTTATTCTGGTCTCTGGAAGAAAAACAAAGTGACAGGTATCATCATGAACTCCGTCCCCATGCCATCTCCTTCCTGCTCTGCCAGGACTGGGGTATACTTAGAGACTGGAGACTCCCCTGAAGCCAGGAAGCCTGGTGGGGCAGGAAGAGAACTTCACCAACACACTCCCACCAGGCTTCAGAACACTGCTATCCCAAGAGGAGGCAACAAGTCTTGGGAAGCAAGAGATAGAAATGGAGAACGAAGGCAAGGAGAGAAGGCTGGGGTGGGTGGGGGGGTGGTTAAGAGCACCACCTACAGGACCTGGGTTCTATTACCAGCACCCACATGGTGGCTAACAACTGTCTGTAACTCCAGTCCCAGAGGATCCAGCTCCCTCTTCTGACCTCCAAGGGCATTGCAAGATACGGGTGCACTTATACACATGCAGGCAATACACTCATACACATAAAATTTAAAAATAAAAAAGAAACATAGAAAGAGATACACACTCTCCAGAGATCAGAGAAACAAAGAAACTAAGAGATGAGTGTTCTCTGAGGTCAATGGTTTGAGATTGGAAAAAGTGTGGGTTCTGGTACAGGGGAAGCACCCTTGTAGGGTATATCTCAAAGGCTCAGCAAAAAGGAAAGGTACCCTGGGAGTCAAAGCAGAAGGAGGTGGGACTGTGGGCTATTCTGGATGATGAAGGAGGGCAGTGCTCACCGATACACTAAAGCGAGGATGTTGAGCATAGTAGCAACATCAGGGTGGCCACGGCCAGATGTGCGCTCCAAGTCCTCTAGTGCCTGCTTGCAGAGTGGCACGGCTACCTCGTAGCGACCCTGGGCTGCATACTGGATGACCAGGTTGTGCAGGGTCCTCAACCTTGCTGGGATCTCATATCCACCCTGCTGGGCTGCTGTAGCACCTTGGCCACGGGACACTAATGCATCCCAGAAAGAACAGGACATTTCCTCAGAGAGAACTCCTCTCCCCTACCTGACCTACCCTCTGTCCACGCTTTATCTCTCTGCTACCCCCCGCCAGGCTCTCAAAGGAGACTTGATATCAGTGCTGTTTTATCTACTCCCTTGCACATGTGTCTATCACAATCCTATTTCTTCTCTCAGTTATTTATTCTTTCAACTAACATTTACCCAATAAGCACGAGCTAGGAATGCCCAGCAAAGGTAGGAAAGACTTGGTTCTTTTCCTTGAGGAGGAAAGAGTTATTCTCCACTAGACTGTGAACAAATTGGTGAGACCAGTGTTAGTTTCATCTCGGTATTCCTAGCACATGGCATATAGTGTTTAATAAATGTTCAGGAGGGGCTGGAGGGATGTCTCAGTGGTTAAAACATTTGCTACTCTAGGAGAGGGAATGGGCTTTGTCCCCAGCACCTACATGGCAACTAATAACTATCTGTAACTTCAGTTACAGGGATCCAGCACCTCTTCTGGCCTCCACCGGTACCATGCATGCATGTGGTGCACATACACACATGCAGGCAAATATACACATAAAAAATGTTAGTGACTCTGGGGTTACTGAGGAAATCAAAATAGAAGCCTCGAACCTGTCCAATTCCCAGAGGGCATGGAACACTTACTTCTGGATGGAGAAGATCCTATGCACAAAGTGGGCAACAGCCTCCTGTTGCCCCTTATCACCCTCCACCCCAGAGGCAAACTCACAGCCATTACTGGACTCCTCTTCTTCTTCATTGGGGAAAAGGTCATCTAGTGAATCCTTGGTGGCATCTCCTTCCTTCTCCTCCTAGAAGGGAAGAGACTGTGTAGCAGGCCCCAATGGCCTCTTCAAGGGTTCCTCTAAGCCACAAAAATCACTAATGGATGGGGCCCAAGAAAAGACCCTTGTTCCAGCCTCTGTCCCTGGACAGTGCCAGCATCTGACAAGCTCAGGTCTCTTGTCTGTAAAAGCCAGAGGCATCTTGGACAAAATCTTAAGACTTTCCTTTTTCCTTTTACATCCAGAAAATTCCCTTCCTAACACCCTCATTCCCCACCCCACCCCCATCTCTAGCACTCACCTCTTGTAATTATAGCCGCATGCTGATCCCTGTGTGTTTACACTGATTATATGTCTGTCCTGTCTCTCCTGAGGGGAAGGAGTGTGTCTGATCTTACTGACACGTACCCAGTGTCTAATTCAGCCTTGTGCCTGCATCTGCCTCTGCCTACCCTGTACTTGGGGCCCAGCCCATATTGTCTAACCTATCTACATTGGAAAAATGGGCTTTTCTCTGCCAGGGATGACAGCCTTATACAAAGACTTGCAACCCTCCTATGCTTTCCCCAGTGTGTCCCAGGCAAATCGCCTCACTTTCCCTGGGATAAACCAGCTCTGGAGCCCTGAAGCCTTACCTGTGATACCTTCCTCCAGCTTAGAAAGCTCCTCTTTTCCCCATGTCATCCTTTAAAATCCAGCCCAATTCCCAACCCATGCAAATAAACACTCCAAACTGCTACCCAATTCTGTACACTGCCTCCTCTCTGAACCCTTCTTAGACCAGACCAGCCCTCAGGGACCTATGTACATGGTGTCCCCTCTACACTGATTGAACCACTTATCCAGACTGTGCACTTGCTGCTTTGCCTTGTCCCATGTGTGTGTTTTTTGTTTTGTTTTGTTTTGTTAGCTGGCCTGGAACTCACTCTGTAGACCAGGCTGGCCTTGAACTCACAGAGATCCACCTGCTTCTGCCTCCCCAGTGCTAGAATTAAAGGCATGTGCCATCATGCCCAGCTTAAAGACAGTTCTAAGCCACATGTAGGTGCTGGGAATCAAACCCAGCAGTTGGAGCTCTTAACCACTGAGCCATCTCTCCAGCCCATGTGTGTTCTTATGTATAAGCTTAGCTCCCTGCAGATACACTATAAACTTAGGAAGGTAAGAATTTTTGATAGATCTTTATATTTCCTCTCTGTACTGCATAAGGCACATAAATGCCTCTTCTGTGAATAAGGGATTTCACACAGTATGAGAACAAATTTTAAGGAGGTTGTCTTTTGTTTAAAATGGGTGATTATTTCCATAACTGTAGTAATTAGGCTTCTGGGCTGGAATTTATCTAATTCCTGTCTTTCTCCTTTCACACCTGTAACTGTGAGGAAAAAAAAAAAACTGTCCACCACATTCACCAAGGAGGTACACAGGGCCTAGCACACTAGGCATTTGAATTAAATGTTGATTGAACAAGTCAAGATTGTTTCTCCTTTGTTTGGAATCAGTATCAAGACTAAAAATGACAGGTGTGGTGGTGCACACCTTCAGTCCCAGCACTAGGGAGGCAGAAGCAGGTAGGCCTCTTCTGTGAGACTGAGGTCAGCCTGGTCTCCATAGTGAGTTCCAGATCAGCTAGGACTGTAGGGAGACCCTGTCCCAAAAAGACCACACACACACACACACACAAAGGCTAAAAACAGACTGGGCATAGCGGTGCCATCCCAGCACTCAAGGGGCAGACAGAAGCAGGTGGATCTCTGTGAGTTCGAGTCTAGCCTAGTCTGCTCACCCAAGGATGATAGAGAGGTTGCCCTGGCTGTGGTCCCAGCTGCCTCTCCACAGCAAACCCCATCTGTGCATGCTCACCGTGCTCTGCCCATCCTCATCGTACTGGCGCAGCTGCCCCAGGAACTCTAGGTGCTTCTTTTCCTCCTCCAGCTGGGCCACTGCCTGCTCACTGCGCTGCAGCCGCTGCTGAGTACCTGCCAGCTCATCCCGCAGCCACTGGTTCTCCTGGCACAGTCGCCGTACCTGAGCTCGCAGCTTCTGCTTCTCTGACTCCACTGTGCTAAGGTGGCTGGCAAGAGCCAGCATCACCTAGGTAGGAACATCTTGTGAGCTCCAGTTTCCGGATAGGCACATTCAGGGACAGGTGGTGGTCTGGGAGGTAGCAGGGAGTAGCAATGGCCCTACCTTCAAAAGGGACTCTGGACCCTGCCTTTCACCACCTGCACTGCCATCATCTGAGCCCTAACCACCTACTGGATCACTGCAATAACCTCCTCACTTGTCTCTAGCTTCTGCCTTTATTCTCTGGTCTACTCTCAATTCAGTAGACAGATGATTTCAAGTTGGACTTCATCAGTCCTCAAACTATCCCAACAGTTCCCATCTCTCTCAAAGTAAAAGCCAAGTCCTCATGACAGCCAACCAGTTACACATGACTGACCTGTCCCCATCTCCAATACCATCTCTCCTCCTGCTTTATTTTCTACTTCATTTTATTTTTTTAACTTCATTTTAACAATATATTTTATTTATTATTACTATTATTTAAATTTATTAGTGTGTGTGTACAGGCACATGTGTATCAGGGCATGTACAAAGCAGTCTGGAGACATTTTTTATTTATTTATTTATTTTTTGTCTTTTCGAGACAGGGTCTCCCTGTAGCCCCAGCTGTCCTGGAACTCACTCTGTAGACCAGGCTGGCTTTGAACTCACAAAGATCCGCCTGCCTCTGCCTCCCAAGTGCTAGGATTAAAGGCGTGCACCACCACGCCCGGCTGGAGACATTTTTTAATGTGTATGAGTATATTGCTTACAGGTATGTAAGTGCACCCATGTTGTACAGTGCCCACAGAGGATGACAGAGGGCATCGGATCCCCTGGAACTGGAGTTACAGATGTTTTAACTACCATGAGAATGCTGGGAATCAAACCCAGGTCCTCTGCAAGAACAGCCAGTGCTCTTAACCATTGAACCATCTCTCTAGTCCCTTTATTTATTATTTTTATTTGATGTATAAGGGTGTACTGCCTGCAGGTATGTAAATGCACCCATGTCATGCAATGCTCAAGGAAGTCAGGAAAGGGTGCTGGTCCCCTGGAACTGGAGTTACAGATGGTTAGCCACCAGGTGGCTGAATGAGAGTCGAACCTGGGTCCTCTGCAAGAGCAGTCCATGCTCTTAGCAGCTGAGCCATCTCTCTAGTCCCCACATTTTCTATTTTGTTTCTCCTCATTTACCATTCACTCTGCTGGAAGCCACACTGGCCCCTATTATTCACTGACTTCACCAACCAAGCTCTAAGGATGGCCTTCCCAGTTGGTCCCCTGCTTAGGACACTCTTCCCCTATTTATTGCATGGCTCACTCCCATGCCTTCAAATCTGTGCTCCAGTGTCACCTTTTGAGTGAGGCCTTTTATGACCACTCTATCTGAAATTACACCCTCTCTCCAAACTTCTTGGCCTTATTTTTATCTTTTTACTCTTAGCAATTATCGCTCTGACACAGTGAATCATTTACCTATTTACTTGCATACTATAAGCTATACTACCAGATCCAAGATGGTAAAGATTTTACTGCTATGTTCTATGATACACTATCAATGCTCAGATGAGCTCCCAGCACATAGTAGGCACTTAAGGCACTTAGTAAATGAGCAAATACAAGTATCTAGGACAAGGTGACCCCAAACCTGCAATCACACAACCAAGCCTCCATGTACTCTGGACCACTTGGCAGCACCTCTGCTCTCTTACCTGGGCCTCACTCAGTCCTAATTCAATGTTCTCCATAGAGCGTCGAAGCTGCCGTGCCTTCTCATGAACCAGCCCTTCTTCATGGCCTCCCTGCTGCAGACACTCAATAGTATGGGAAAGGCTTTGCAGCACAGCCTGGTGTTCACTGTGTAGGGCCTCCAGCCCTTGGCTCACTAGCCTGGTACTGCCCAAGATCTCCTCTTGGCTGAGTCGGTGCCCTGTAGGCTCATCCCGTTGCCCCAACACCAGGCCTGACATCCTGGCCAGGATGGTTGGGGGGGGTCTTGCCTGGACTAGAAAGAAACCATAGAGATCAGCTGGGGTAAAGATGAAGGACACACTGAGCACTGTTCCTAGAAGGAACTCTAAGTGGGAGCTGAGTATGTGGGGCATGCCTTTAATCCCAGCACTCAGGAGGCAGAGGGAGGACAACTCTGTGAGTCTGAGGCCAGCCTTATTTAAATATCGAGTTCCAGGCCACTTGGAGCTACAATAAACGGACAAACGAATAATTAAATAAACAAACAAACAATCACAGATTTGGGCAGGAGGGGCAGTTGAAGGGTTAAGAATACTTGCTCTTCTTCTAGAGGGCCCATGTTCAACTCCCAGCACCCACATGGCAGCACTACAGCCTTCTTCCAGCCTTCACTGGTACTACACACATAACAATAAAAATACCAGCAATTAAAACACTTGGAAAAATAAAAATAGATAAATAACTTTAAAAGTTAAAAATGGTGGGGATCCAAGTGAAGATACAAGATACAAGAGGCCGGACGTAGTGGCGCACGCCTTTAATCCTAGCACTTGGGAGGCAGAGGCAGGCGGATCTTTGTGAGTTCAAGGCCAGCCTGGTCTACAGAGTGAGTTCCAGGACAGCTGGGGCTACAGGGAGACACTGTCTCAAAAAGACCAAAAA
>VZQC01012519.1:783282-841209 GCA_009823505.1 Rhizomys pruinosus
AAAAAAAAAAAAAAAAAAAAACAAAAAAAAACCCAACAACAACAACAACAACAAAAACAAGATACAAGAGGCGGGGTGGGGGGCTGGAGAAATGGTTGCCCTTCCAAAGGACCTGGATTCTAGTTCCCAGCACCCACATGGTACCTAACAACCACCAGGAACTCCAGTTCCAGGGGATCTGACACCCTCCTCTGGCTTCCACTGGCAGTGCATACACATAGTACACTTATATACATATAATATATATACATATAATACATATAATTGCCTGTAAACCAGGCAAAACACTCATACGCACAAAATAAAAACAAATACATTTGCAGAGGCAGGCAGATCTCTGTGAGTTCAAGGCCAGCCTGGTGTACAGTGTAGTTCCAGGATAGCTGGGGCTACAAGGAGACCCTGTCTCAAAAAGACTAACAAATAAATAAATAAATAAATAAATAAATTTAAAAAGAGACAAGGGGAAGTCTGTGGCTTAGTTGGTGAAAGACAATGACCACATAACATCTATATCACTAAACATAAAGCTAAGATGGGAGAGAAACTGACTTGAATGGAGAAAATCTGTAAGAAGGAACAAATGTGCTTAGAGCTAGCAAAGGAATCTAGGAATTAAGAGTGGAGAGTGAGCATGGGTTACAAAAAGGAACCAAGATCAGAGGCATGATATTATAAGAATGACACCCAGCACTCAGGAGGCAGAGGCAGGCGGACCTTCGTGAGTTCAAGGTGGTCTACAGAGTGAGTTCCAGAACAGCTGGGACTACAGGGAGACCCTGTCTCGAAAAGACCAAAAAAAAAAAAAAAAGAAAAGAAAACAATGACAGAGGGCATGTGGGAGAGCTGTACAAAAGCAGAGTTAGAGCAGACAGGAACTGTGCAGAAAACAGACCGAGTTGGGGAGGCCAAGTTAGAGAAGAGAGAAAAAAAGAGAAAGCAGAAGCCCTCCCAGATGATGAGGGCTCCGGAAGGGCCAAGGTCTTCAGGCTGCGTCACCAATGGGACAACTAAGCCCAGCATCTTCAAACCTGGTTAGCCTTGTCCTTTCCAACTAACCTTCAGACCATACTTGCCACCCCCAGGACTCAGGCTGTGTTGCTACTTTCTCATCTTTGAAGTCCCCTTACCTGTGTAAAGAGCAGAGCCCCTGGCTGCCGCAGCTCCCAGGCCTGAGCCCGGAAGAAGCAGGATCTGTCCTGCCCAAAGTCCAGGAGTCCAGCAGTCCCACCCCTTCTCTCACCGCTTCACAGCCACCCAGAGGACCTGGCACAGAGCCACACCCAGGACAAACACCCTCCCTCCTTCTGCCTACAGGTTCTTCTCAAACTACCAATGTCCCTCCTTCCTCAGCTTAGTCTCCCCAGTCCAGGCCTAAGGAGTTACTTTCTTCCAAGGGAATGAGGGACTGATTCATTCAGAGACCTGCGGCAAGGGGTGTGACTGGGACAGGCTGAGAAGGGAGACCTCGCCACTCCTAGGCTGGTTAGGATTCCCACCTGGGTTACCGCAGTAGCCTCTCTTCATGGCTTTGTCTGTCAAGATCACCTAGTAACAGACTCTGAAAAGACCTAATGTGCCTCCCAGTGCCGGATGGTGCAGGAGTAGCAGATCTGCTGAGCACTGCGGAGTCAGAGCACTACGGAGTCACAGGGAAAGGCGCTGCGGGCAGCCGATTGCCCTGACCTGAGACTGGAGTACCGGAGTGTCTAAGATTGCTAACATGCCCTGGGGCCCAGGGTGGGGACAGAGTGACCCGCGGAGGAAGGTGTAGGTGAAAGCAGAGTCCCGGAGAAGAGACCACAGCGGACAAGCCCGAGGTCACAGTGCAGCGACCACGCAGGGGGCGGGGCGAGGAGCCGTCTGTCCCTCGGTCCGTCTGGACGCCTAGGGGCGGGGAAGAATTGAGGGGGGCGGAGCTTTTGAGTCAGTCTAGAGCTTTGAAAGGTTGGTCGGAAGTGGTTTATTCATCTACCCGAGAGTGAGGGGATAAGAATTGATGGAAACCTTAATCCTCAGCCCCATGGGTACTCGAAAAGACTCACCTGCAGTCTGTCAGTCCGGCTGTCGCCTTGGCCGGTACTGCCCCTTTAAATTTATCATGGCTGCTGCTCAGGGCAATTGTTTTGACGGCTCTGAGGGGCGGGGCCGAGTCTATAGTCACGTGACACGAGCGCCGCCCGTTGATTGGTTGAGGAAAGGAAGCTGTATTCCTCGGGGCTCCAGTTGTATGACCGCTCACGTCATTTGAAAGCTCCGGCGCCGGGAGCGAAACGTCATCTGAGAGCGACAGACTCCTGGGTAAAGGTAGAGGCGCTGAGTCTAGAGGATCCTGGCCGGGCCGATGACCCTGTGTGCGCTGACCCGCGCTCTGGGCTCCCTGAGCCTGGCGCCACTGGCGGTTACCGCCCGGGTCCAGACTCTGTTCCCTGCTACCCAGGTAATCCGTTTTACCTGGGAACTAGACTTTCTGCTTGGGCTGCAGGGGATGCGAGCGAGTCTGGTCAGGAACACGTGACCTTGGATAACCTCATCAGTAGCCTCAGTTCTCCTTTGTAAGTGTTGCTGCCTCTGAGGGCTGGGTTCATCATAGAAGATACTGACGTGCAAGTGCTTTCCCAGCCCCCCTCTGTACAGCTTGCAGTAGTAATATTTATTATGTGGCTACAGTAAACGAGGCAAAATAGACGTTTCGAATAAACGAACTCCTTTCGACCATTCGGTAAGGTAGGTAATATGTACGTAGGTCACACGTCAGTTGGGACTAGGCAGGTGGCCTTAGAGGTTGGTTTTGTTGTCGTTTTCGTGCTGACAATTGAACCTAGGGCCTCGTGGGAAGCATTCCTGTTAACAGTGAACTACACGTCCCACCTCAGAGCCTGGGCTTGTAACGGTTATGATACAGGATGAGTTATTGCTTAGGGAATCCAGAGCAAGATAACAATAGGTCCCTAGTGACCATTGGTAAATCACAGAAAAGAGTTGTCGGTCTTGTTCCTCTGGAATTTTCAGGCTGAGAGTATGGCAAAATTTAGCAAATGTATATTCGATGTTCAAAACTAAACCAACCTACTCTCTCAAACACTGGGACTACAGACAAAAGTGATCTCTCCCTTCCATTCCTATGTGGAAGTGGCTGGAAACAATGCAAAAGACAAAAGGCTCTGGTGCTGATGGTGGTATGTGGATGTGTGGATGTGTGGAATTTACCCCCTCTGGAAAAAGGACTTCTTTAGGGAAGGAAAGACTTCCTGAGAAGAACTTGAACCATAATTGGAAGGAGATGTGGAAAGGGAGAACATTCCATTGAAGAAATAGTTCAGCGGTGAAAGGACCAAATGTTACACATCCACCTGGATAAACATTCAACACTGGTATTTGAGCACTTTTTTTTTTTTGAGACAGGGTCTCCCTATAGCCTCAGCTGGCCTGGAACTCACTCTGTAGACCAGGCTGGTCTTGAACTCACAGAGATCCGCCTGCCTCTGGAATTAAAGGCATGCGCCACCAAAGGCATGTGCCACCACGCCCAGCTTAAAGACGGTTCTTGGCCGCTGGGAATTGAACCCAGGTCCTCTGCAAGAGCAGTGGGCACTCTTAACCGCTGAGCCATTTCTTCAGCCCCTCATGCACATTTTGAAAGTTGGAGGTTTTGGACAGTGGTCTGGGATGGTCCCAGAAGCAAGTGCACTATAAGCTAAATTTGGTCTGTGCTTTCTCCCTTGATTCTCTGAAAGAGATTACTTTGTATTCCTAGGTACTGAGCAATGGCCTCCTTCAACTGCCCTCTGCCTTGGTATTGCCTCCACACCGCCCAATGCATACTTCTGTGGACCTTAGTGCCAAGTTTGTGTCCTGGAAGAGTCACACGAAGTACACAGTTAGACCTCTGAAGATGAGGAAGTCTGGGGGACGAGACCACACAGGTGGGAATATGGGCAAGAGGCCTTAAGCAGTAAAGGAGGAAAACACTAGAATCTTAGATATATGTAGTTTATAGCTCTAGTGTGTGTACAGTAGTTCACGTATAGCTAGTAAAAGTGGCAGACATGTAGCACATTGTTAAAGCCAGAGAGAACACAAAGGAACAGACAGCTGGCTAACTAACACAGGAAGCCATGATATTTTTCTTTATACCTTTCCAGAATTTGTAACAATTGAAATCGTTTGAGTACCATTTATATTGCTTTTTGTTGTTTTCTTTGTTTATTTAAGACAGGGTCTCACTATGTAGCCCTAGATGGCCTAAAACTTTCTTTTTTTTTTTTTTTTTTTTGCTTTGTTTATTGGTGTTTTTGAGACAGGGTCTCCCTGAAGCCCCAGCTGTCCTGGAACTCACTCTGTAGACCAGGCTGGCCTTGAACTCACAAGGATCCGCCTGCCTCTGCCTCCCAAGTGCTAGGATTAAAGGCATGCGCCACCATGCCCGGCGGCCTAAAACTTTCTATGTAGACCAGGCTGCCCTAGAACTCACAGAGCTCCTCCTGCCTCTGCCTCTGGAGTACAGGGATCAAAGGTGACATCACCACACCCAGCCCTGTACAACTGTCATTAAATTTAATAAATTCAGTCATTTGAAAAAATGTATCTGTTTTGTACAGTTTTAGCATGGATGTTGTTTTTTTGTTTTTTGTTTTTTTTTCCGTATGTGTATGAATATACTGTCTGCATGCAGATTTGTGCACCCGTGTCATGCAATGCCATGGAGGTCAGAAGAGGGTGTCGGATTCCCCTGGAACTGGAGTTAAAGATGGTTTTCAGCCGCCATGTGGGTGCTGGGGATCGAACCTGGGTCCTCTGCAAGAGCAGTCGGCGCTCTTAACCGCTAGGCCATCTCTCTGGCCCCTAGCATGGATGTTTTTATTAGGATGCTATGCAAATTTTTACTGTTTCATTTTGTTTTGTTTTTCCTGGTGCCAGAGATCAAACTTAAAGCCTTAACCCTTGCAGGTTTTCTCTTTGTGCTATAGTAATATTGGCAAATACTGCTGTCTGGCCTAGGTTAGGCCTGTTCCTGGGAACCAAACCATTTTGGCCTGGATCACATCTCTGAACTGTCTTGACCATAGGCCGAATCCGAGTACATGGTATTGGTGGGGGCCACAAGCAGCGTTATCGAATGATTGACTTTCTACGTTTCCGGCCGGAGGCAGAGACCAATCCAGGACCTTTTGAGGAGAAAGTTATCCTAGTCCGCTATGATCCTTGCAGGCAAGTTTGGGATGTGAGATGATAGTGTGGTCTGAATTACTGTGGTGGGGCTTCCTGATGGGCTGCTCACTTGTCCAACATCCTGAACAGATCTGCAGACATTGCTCTGGTTGCTGGGGGCAGTCGGAAACGCTGGATCATTGCCACAGAAAACATGCAGGCGGGAAATATAATCCTGAACTCTAATCATATAGGCAGAATGGCAGGTGAGAGGAGGCAGCTGGATGTATGGGATGGAGGTTGCAGCGGATCTCCTTCTGATGAAATTCTGTCTTTTAGTTGCTGCTCAGGAAGGGGATGCACATCCTCTTGGGGCTCTGCCCGTGGGGACCCTTATCAACAATGTAGAAAGTGAGCCTGGCCGAGGAGCCCAATATATCCGAGCTGCAGGTATGGAAAAAGAAGCTACCCACATCCCACAATTTAGAAGGCCAAGGGGGTACCTGATCTCAAAATTCCCTGATTCCCTTGGGCCTATATCTGGTCCATGGAGAGGGAAAAAGTAAGAAAATGCATATGTGCCTGTGTTTTAACATAAAAATATGGCACGGAATCGTCTGTGTTTTACATGCTCCTGAAGGGCAAGGCCAGGGTAGCATGTGGCCAAGGACCCTCTATAGTAGAAGATGGCACAACTCTTTCTCCTTTCCCCAGGGACCTGTGGTGTGCTGCTGAGGAAGGTGAATGGGACAGCCATCATCCAGCTGCCCTCTAAGAGGCAAATCCAGGTGTGTTTGGGCACAAGTGGTTGCCATCAGCAGGGGAGGAATTTGGGGAATGTACCTCCTATGCTAGGAAGTGTTTCCAGCTGTATGTCTTCTCTTTGCCACACGACTAAGTATGCCTTGTCAGGTTGGCACCATAATGAAGTAGAAAGAAACATCTTTTGTCAGCTGGGCATAGTGACACATGCCTGTAATCCCAGCATTCCAAAGGCCGAGGCAAGAGAATCAGGTGTTCAAGGCCAGCATGAGCTACATGAGACCCTATTTCTTTTTTTCTGTGTATGAGTGTACTGTCTGCATGTAGGCAGGTACACCCGTGTCATCCAATGCTGCGGAGGTCAGAAGAGGGTGCCCGATTCCCCTGGAACTGGAGTTAAAGACAGTTCTTTTTCTTATTTTTTTGTTTTTGTTGTCTTTTTGAGACAGGGTCTCCCTATAGCCCCAGGTGTCCTGGAATTCGCTCTGTAGACCATGCTGGCCTTGAACTCACAAAGATCCGTCTGCCTCTGCTTCCCAAGTGCTAGGATTAAAGGCATGTGCCACCACGCCCGGCTGGAGTTAAAGACAGTTCTTAGCCACCATGAAGGTGCTGGGAATCCAACCCGGATCCTCTGCAAGAGCAGTCGGTGCTCTTAACCTCTGAGCCATCTCTCCATCCCTGAGACCCTATTTCTTTCTCTTTTTTGGTGTTTTTTTTTTTTTTTTTGTCGTTTTGAGACAGGGTTTCCCTGTAGCCCCAGCTGGCCTGGAACTCACTCTGTAGACCAGGCTGGCCTTGAACTCAGAAAGATCCGCCTGCCTCTGCCTCCCGAGTGCTAGGATTCAAGGCGTGCACCACCACGCCCGGCTTTTTTTGGTGTTTTTGAGACAGGGTCTCCCTGTAGCCCCAGCTGTCCTGGAACTCGCTCTGCAGACCAGGCTGGCTTGAACTCAAAGAGATCTACCTGCCTCTACTCCCAAGTGCTAGGATTAAAGGCGTGTACCACCACTCCTGGCCTGAGACCTATTTCAAAAGCCTTATGTTCTACTACTTTGTGTTTCTCTTCCTCTCCTTTCCCTCATTGAGTGTAAGAATCTACCCAAAGTCAACTTGCCTGCTCCACATCCCCAAGGTGCATACTCTCTGCTTTCTCTTGTCAGGTGCTAGAAACGTGCATTGCAACAGTAGGCCGAGTATCCAATGTTGATCATAACCAGCGGGTTATCGGCAAGGCAGGACGGAACCGATGGCTGGGCAAGAGGCCAAACAGTGGGCTGTGGCAACGCAAGGGAGGCTGGGCTGGGCGCAAGATCCGTCCACTGCCTCCCATGAAGAGTTATGTGAAGCTGCCCTCCGCCGCTGCCCAAAGCTGATATCCCTGGACTCTAATAAAATTCCCCTCATTTTTATCTGTTACTGGCTTTTTATTTGGGACGGAGTATGGAGTGAGCGTTCGTACAAGGTGCATTCAAGTATAGAGGGAAGAGAGTGGAAAGGACACCATGGGGAGGGGGCGTAAATCACCTCCAAGGTCTTTGGCAGTTCTGACTTTGGGAAACTGGAAAGCACTTCCGGTGGCAGGAGGGAGCACAAAAAGGAAGAGGAAAGGGCCGTACGCTGTAGGACGTGCCGCGCATCGCCAAGGTGGCACCCGCGGCTCCACCCCAGGGATGGCCCAGGGCCCCTGGCTTTCCGCTGAGACAGACGGAAACCAGCCGTGGGTGCAGGCTGCAAACCCCGCCCCGAGCTGCGCGCCCCAAGTCGAGAGCTGGGACCCGACTCCACCCAGTAGCAGCAGCCCCGCCTCTGCGCCGGCGCGCTGCCGCGGCCCCGCCCCCGGGACTCTGTGTCCCCGTAGGCCACGCCCCCTGGCCAGCCGTCCGTCCTGCAGACGCACGCCCCCTCCCGCCTCTCCGCCTAGACCCCTATCTGGGGGCCCAGGCGGGGCCCAAACTTCGCCTGCGTCGCCGCCGCCATCGTTTGTGCCGCGTCCCTAGCTCTGCAAAGGACAGGCCTCGCGCCAGGACCCCCGGCGGACTTAAGGTGGCCAGAGCCCCGCCGCGGCCCCCTGCCCCTACCCCGGGCTCCGGATCGCCCGCAGAGCTTCGCTCTACCCAGGGTCCCCCTTTCCCTGCGTGCTCTGGGAGTCTCCTTTACTGGGCCTACCTCCTCTATCCAATCCAACCACGCGTGCGCGCGCCCCTGCCTTCTCAGGTCTTGGTTCCCATCTACCAAGCCTCGCGCCCCTGCACCCATCGGGTCTCTGGTGCACCCTGCCCCGGGTCTCGCGGCTTCCCCTCGGCCCTGCTGCTGCGGTAGCTCCGGTCATGGACGCCTCCATCTTCCCTTCCCCCTTCTCCTAGCCCATCGCCCCTTGCTGATGGCCACTTGATCACCAGTTCCCACGCCTCTGAGACTCAAACCCGGTGCTTCAACTTAGAGATGGCACCCTCTCCACACACTCACAAACAGCACCCTGTGCGTCACACACCCCTTCCTGCTGCTGCCTGCCCCAGGGCCTTGGCCTTGAATTGTAAATCCAACACTGCCCTGCCCCACTGCCCTTTCCGTTATTCCAAACTAATCCACTGGAGTCTGCAAGCCTTAGGAGATCTTTCGTTTAGCCCCCAAATTTTGTTCTCTAAGAACAAACAAGCCACTGTTCCTCTGCCTAGTGGCCTAGTCCCACCCAGCCTGCAGAAAACTTTACCCCACCCAACCTAACAGCTGTTGCTGCCTGTGCTCCCCCAACTTCTGGATGTCCTTGGTTTTCTGACTCCCCCTCACTCTAGCTTGCCTGTTCTTTTTTCCTTGTGTGTCCCAGGTGCCAGGATGGTGGGGGAACTCCGATACAGGGAATTCAGGGTGCCCCTGGGGCCGGGCTTGCATGCCTATCCAGAGGAACTGATCCGCCAGCGAGTGGGCCATGACGGTCACCCAGAGTACCAGATCCGCTGGCTCGTCCTCCGGCGCGGAGATGATGGGGAAGGGGACTCCAGCCAAGTGGACTGCAAGGCTGAGCACATCCTGCTGTGGATGTCTGATGACGAAATCTATGCCAACTGCCACAAGATGCTAGGCGAGGATGGCCAAGTCATCGGGCCCTCCCAGGAGTCTAAAGAGGCTGGGGCCCTGGACAAATCTGTGCTGGGGGAGATGGAAACAGATGTGAAATCCTTGATTCAGAGGGCTCTTCGGCAGCTGGAGGAGTGTGTGGGCACCGTCCCTCCTGCCCCTCTGCTTCACACTGTCCACGTCCTCAGCGCCTATGCCAGCATCGAGCCCCTTACTGGGGTCTTCAAAGACCCAAGGGTCCTGGACTTACTCATGCATATGTTGAGTAGTCCAGATTATCAGATCCGTTGGAGCGCAGGCCGGATGATACAAGCCCTATCCTCCCATGATGCTGGTGAGGGGCAGTTTGGGGAGGAAGGGAGAACAGGAGAGGGTGTGGGTCAGCCCAGGGATTCACAGGACACTGTGGCAGGAGCTTCTGACCTCATCAGTATGTAAATGATTCTGTTCTCTTAAATTGGAAGAAAATTGGGGTAGGGGGCTGAATGCGGGGTGTTTATAGAAAGAGGAAAGACCAAATTAGCAAAACTTCATATATATCTTTTGTTTTATTGAGACAGGGTCTGTCTCCCTGTAGTCCCAAACTAGCCTGGGACAGTACATAGACTAGGCTGGCTCAATCTCACAGAGATCCACCTGCTTCCCAAGTGCTGGGATTAAAGGCATGTACCACCATGCCTGGCAATTTGGTTTATTTTTTAAATATTTTTTATTATGTGTATTAATTTAAAATAATTTAATTATGTGTATTGAGTATTCACACAAGAGCCCAAATGGGCAGGTGTTTTTGGAGGCCAGAAAGGGGTGTCATCTTCTAGAGACAGCTGGAGTTACATACAGGTGGTTAGGAGCTGTTCATCGTGGGTACTGGAACTGAACTCCAGTCCTGTGCAAAAATATAATATCCATGCTTATGGGCTGAGCTATCTCTCTAGCCCTGTCCATTGGCTCTTTATACAAAAGATGAGCTTGGAGTCTTGGCCGTTGCAGACTGTGTATATATAATAGTAAACTTTAGCCTTTGAAGTAAATCAACATGCCATTTCTCACAGAGGATTGTTATTAAGTAAATGGGGAATCTAGGAAAGATGCCTAGGAAGCGTGGGATTAGGGAGCTGGCACTGATTGGGGTGTGGGTTCCAGGGACCCGGACCCAGATCCTTCTGGCATTGAGCCAGCAAGAGGCCATTGAGAAACACCTGGATTTTGACAGTCGCTGCGCTCTGCTAGCACTCTTTGCACAGGCCACTCTCTCTGAACACCCCATGTCCTTTGAGGGCATTCAGCTGCCACAGGTATCTTGTGAGGGCATGGGGTGGTGGGAGATCAGGATAAGAGCTAAAGAGCGGGCCTTTGCTCTTGTCACAGAGGACACTGTGGAAGAAGGGCACAAATTGAGGCAAGATGGGTGAGGGTCAAGGTGTATCCCACAGGTCCCAGGAAGGCTGCTTTTCTCCCTTGTGAAGCACTATTTGCATGTGACCTCCCTCTTGGATCGGCTGAATGGCGGTGCTGGGGAACAAAGAGCCCAGAACAACTCTGGCCCGGAGGAGTTGAATGCTGAGAGGAAACGGCTAGAGCTTGAGTTCAGTATGGCCATGGGCACTCTGATTTCTGAGCTAATACAGGCCATGCGCTGGGACTGGGCCTCCAGCAGACCAGGGAGTTTGGCACGGTCATCCTCTTCCATCTTCCAGCCTCAGCCTACAGATGCCAGTTCAGAGTTACCACACCCCCAGGCCCAGCGATCTTTCAGGAGGTCAAAGCGGTTTCGCCCCCGTACCGAGTTCGCAAGTGGCAATACCTATGCCTTATATGTGCGGGACATGTTGCAGCCAGGAATGCGGGTGCGGATGCTGGAGGATTATGAAGAAATCACTGCTGGGGATGAAGGGGAGTTCCGGCAAAGCAACAATGGTGTGCCTCCTGTGCAGGTGAGGGTCACATAAGTGGTGGGATACTGTAAGAATCTGTTCTGGGTGGGCCATAGCTGAGCTATTTATTTTATTTATTTATTTATTTATTTATTTATTTATTTATTTATTTATTTATTTTTTGGTCTTTTTGAGACAAGGTCTCTCTTTAGTCCTAGCTGTCCTAGAGCTCACTATGTAGACCAGGCTGGCCTTGTACTCATAGAGATCTGCCTGCCTCTGCCTCCCAAGTGCTGGGATTAAAGGCATGCGCCACCACACTCGGCAGCTGAGCCTTTTATGTAGGGGCCTCTGACTAGCCATGTAAGGAGAAAGCTTAGTAAGATGAAAATGGCAAAGAGGTGAACAATTGAAAGGATGGGCTACTTAGAGGATGAGAATATCTGGATGTAGGTGGCTGAGACCCAGGAAGAAACTGATAGATGCTTGTAAAAAGGTCGGGAACAGGGAGTTGGGCTGCTTGATGCCAGGTAGAAGCATAAAGTCAGATGCCATCAAAGACAGAGTGAGAAGAGCCAGGTATAATTGCATGTATCTGTCATCCCAGCATTTGGGAGGGGGAGGCAGAAGGATCAGGAGTTCAAGGCCAGCCTTGGCTACCTAACGAGTTTGAGGCCAGCCTGAGCTACTTAAGACCCTGTCTCAAATGGAAAAAAAATAAAACAAAAAATAGGATGGAAGGAGAGGAAAAGCAGAGTCCATTGAAGAAGATGAAGGCATCCTTTGAGTATATCTATCTATATCTCCATTTACTAGTGTTGGGCTGTTCAGAGGGGGTCATAATATGGGCTGTGAGCTCTCATCATCAGGGCATAGCCAGTCAGGAGTGAGTTTTCCTTTCCCCTTCCCTCTTTTTTTTTTTTTTTTTGGTCTTTTCGAGACAGGGTCTCCCTGTAGCCTCAGCTGTCCTGGAACTCACTCTGTAGACCAGGCTGGCCTTGATCTGCCTGCCTCTGCCTCCCAAGTGCTAGGATTAAAGGCATGTGCCACCATGCCTGGCTCCTCTTCCCTCTTGTATCCCCCCATTCTTCAGGTGTTCTGGGAGTCAACAGGCCGGACCTACTGGGTACACTGGCACATGCTAGAGATCCTGGGCTTTGAGGAAGACATTGAGATTGATGAATACCAGGGAGCAGTGCTCAGTGGAGCCTGGGGAGGAGGTAAGCTCTGGGAGAAAATGGGTCAGCTCTGAGCAGAGGTCTAGTAGGGTGGGCAGTGACATGGCTGTGTGCCATGCTGTATTTCCACAGCCCCACCCTCCTGGCACTGGAAGCCCATGACTGAGCTCTATGCCGTGCCATATGTGGTGCCTGAGGAGGAAGACACTGAAGAGAGTGAACATCTGGCCCAGGCTGAGTGGTGGGAGCTCTTCTTCTTCGTCAAGAAGCTAGATAGAGCAGACCATCAGCAGGTTGTGCAGATCCTGCAGGAAAACCTGGATGGGGAGGTACACTCATTGGAGCTGCCCCCAGCAGGGTGGGGCTGCGCAAGCTTTTAGAAAGCTTGGGTGGGAAAGTGGAGGTCAGATAGTCTCAATGCCCAACAGAGGAGGGGTCTGGAATGTTCGGGATGCAGGTGTTGGTGGGTTGTGTGGGAGGAGTGGACTGCCAGCTATAAAAAACTTGCAGTGGAGGATGTATGCACGTATAGGGCGATCCCTACCTCTATCGTGTGCCTCTTGGAATGCGTCTGTTCCTATAGCTGCCTACAGTGTGAGTTTCTTCCCCAACAGCACATTCTGGATGATGAAATCCTGCCTTATCTGACTGTACCCATTGAGTTGGCCCAGGACCTGCTGCTGGCTCTGCCTCAGCGACTTGATGACAGTGCCCTTAGGGACCTGTTCAACTGCTATGTCTATAGGAAGTATGGGCCTGAGGCCCTGGCAGGGCAGCTGGCCTACCCATCCCTTTCAGACACCCAGCAAGATGTATTCCTGTTCAAACCCCAGCCCCAGGAATCAGCCAGAGCAGAAGGTGGGTATTCTTCAGTCAGCAGCTGCCTTTGGGAGTTATCCTTCCAGCTATGACGCTACTAACCATGGTGCCATCTTGTCTGGAAGAGATGATACCTTAACCAGAATCCAAAACATACAGAATAAACAAGGGAAGCTCAGTGCAGTGGTACATGTCTGTAGTCCTAGCTTCTGAGGACTGTAGTTTATTGTCATTTGTAGAGCTTTTATTTTCAGTTTTTCTAATTTTTTTAATTTATTTATTTATGTGTATGAGTGTACTGTCTGCATGTAGGTTTGTGCACCCATGTCATACAATGCCGAGGAGGTCAGAAGAGGGCATTGGATTCCCCTGGAACTGGAGTTCTCCTGGAATTGGAGTTACAGACGGTTCTGAGCCACCATGTGGGTGCTGGGGATCGAACCCGGGTCCTCTGCAAGAGTGGTCAGTGCTCTTAACCGCTAGGCCATCTCTCCAGCCCCTATTTTCAGTTTTTTTTTTTTTTTTTGTCTTTTCGAGACAGGGGTATTTTCAGTTTTAATTATATGTATGGTTATGTGTATGTGTGATTATGTGTATGTGTGTATGTCTGTTTACGGGAATGTGCATGAGCACACGGTGCCCAGGGAGCTATCAGATCATCTGGAGCTGGAGTTATAGGTGGTTGTAAGCTATAGGATATGGGTGCTAGGAACTGACCCCAAGACCTCTGCAAGAGCAGTAGATACTCTTAACCATTGAGCCCTCTTTCTAGCTTTTTAAAATACATTTTTTAGTGTATGTACGTACACAGAGGTCAGAGGATAATTTGGGGAATTTATTCCCTCCACAATGTGGGACCCAAGGATTGAACTCAGGTTGTCAGGTTTGGCAGTAAGCACCTTTACCCACTGAGCCATCTTGCTGGCCCTGTCCAGATTGTGTTTAATGTAGAGTGTGGGGATTGAACTTAGGTGTAAGCACTACTTCCTGACCACTTTCTCCATCTTTGCTACTTATTTATTTAATAGAAAGCCACTGGTGGGTGTGGTGGCGCACGCCTTTAATCCCAGCACTCATGAGGCAAAGGTAGGCAGATCTCTGTGAGTTCAAGGGCAGCCTGGTCTACATAGCAAGTTCCAGGACAGCTGGAGCTACAGGGAGAAAAAGAAAGAAAGAAAGAAAGAGAGAGAGAGAGAGAGAGAGAAAGAAAGAAAGAAAGAAAGAAAGAAAGAAAGAAAGAAAAAAAAAAAAAAAAGAAAAGAAAAGAAAGAAATCTACAAACCTGTCTGAGAGTATATGAAGAAGTGCTATAAGCTCTCAACACTAAGTTTTAGGAGTCTGTGTCTAGATGCATGCATGCCATGCCATGTGTGGTAAGCAGAGGACAACTTATACAAGTCAGTTCTCTCTTTCCACCATATGGGTCCTGGGTATTGAACTCATGTCATTAGACTCAGCAGTGCCTTTCCTTGCTGAGCCATCATGCCAGCCTAACAATTCTTACTACACCCCTGTTTCAACAGCAGAAGGACCCCCATCTCAGAATGCCAGCCCTGCTCTGAAGCCTCTGGTAGATGGTTTGGGTCCATCTGGGAAGCTCCTTGTGGATCTGGAGCAAGCTCTCAGCTCCAAGGTAGCCCAGGGAAGTGAGGTCAAGCAATGTGTGTTGCAGCTCCAGAGGCAGCCCCAGCCCTTCCTCACGCTGATGCAGAGCCTGGACACTCCAGCCACTAACAAGGCCCTGCATCTGACTGTGCTGAGGTAAGAGAGTAGTGAGGGGCAGGGCTGGGTATAGGGGCCTCAAGCCAGCTGTACATCTGCCTTCCCATTCCTTCCCCCCCTCCCAGAATCCTGAAGCAGCTGGTGGACTACCCTGAGGCACTGCTGTTACCCTGGCATGAAGCCATGGATGCGTGCATGGCCTGCCTACGGTCCCCCAATACTGACCGAGAGGTACCTCTGTCCTACTCTGGGGAGATGCTGGGAGGGAGAGGACACAAGGTAGCCACCAGTGAGGCAAACCCCCTGGGCAGGACTTGAAAGACACAATGGAGCCTTTGTGCTGTTGGTTAAAGTTTTGCTTTAAAATTAGATACTTTTCAGGCCAGGTGTGGTACTCCTTTTTTTTTTTTGTTTTTGTTTTTTTGTTTTTTCGAGACAGGGTCTCCCTGTAGCCCCAGCTGTCCTGGAACTCACTCTGTAGACCAGGCTGGCCTTGAACTCACAAAGATCGGCCTGCCTCTGCCTCCCAAGTGCTAGGATTAAAGGTGTGCACCATCATGCCCGGCTGTGGTACGCCTTTAATCCCAGCCCTTGGGAGACAGAGGTAGGCAGATCTCTGTGAGTTCAAGGCCATCCTGGTCTACATAGTGAGGAGTTCCAGGATAGCTGGTAGCTACTGAGAGATCTTATCTCAAAAAGACCCCCAAAATTATTTTCAATAGGTCATTCATAAGGTTCACAAATCAAAATGACACAACCAGATATACATTACATTGAGAATTTGGCTTCCACCTGATTTCTATTCTCTCAGTGTCCTTCATACCACTTTTATTAAGTTATGTGTGTGTCCTGTGTTTTCCTGTGGAAATAGAAGCAAGAACTCTGATGGCTCCTTTTTTTGGCTGGGTCTTTAAGAAGGGGAGTATCCGGGCATGGTGGCTCATGCCTTTAATCCAGCACTCGGGATCTCCATGAGTTCAAGGCCAGCCTGTTCTACAGACTCCAGGCCAACTGGGACTAAAGGGAGACCCTGTCTCAAAAAGAAAAAAAAAAAAAAAGAAGGGGAGTAAGGGAGGCAGAATCCCCCATAGGAGCTCCAGGAGGTCCGGGCACAGAAGGCCTCAGGAAGGCTCAGAGGGGACTACAGAGATGGCTCAGTTGTTAAGGGCACTTGCTACTCTTGCAGAGGACTCAGGTTCTATTCCCAGCACCCATACAGCAGCTAACAATCATTCCTAACCTCAGTTCCAGGGGATCCGATGTCCTCTTCTGACCTCCACAGGTGTTGCATGGGTACATCTACCTACATACAGGCAATCCACTCATACACATAAAATAAAAATAACTAAATTTTTTTTAATTTTTTATGTGTATGAATGTACTGTTTGCATGTAGGTTGGTGCACCATGTCGTGCAATGCCGTGGAGGTCAGAAGAGGGTGTCAGATTCCCCTGGAACTGGAGTTGAAGATGGTTCTCAGCTGCCATGTGGGTGCTGGGGATCGAACCCGGGTCCTCTGCAAGAGCAGTCAGTGCTCTTAACTGCTAGGCTATCTCTCTAGCCCCAACTAAAATATTTTTTTAAAAAGATTTTCTTTTCCAAGCTGGACTCACTGAGGGTCCACAGTCAAATTCAGGCCTTCTCCATTCCCTCCCAGTCTATACTGGGGGCACTGAACATTGAAAAGCCAACTGGCAACTGGTTCTGAGGACAGATGGGCCTTCATGAGAAAACCCCAGGTTGCTCTCTGCACCTGTTGCCAACTTACTCAGTGGCCAGGAAGCTTGAGGGATGGGAAGGACTCCTCCCTTGGGCTTATTTTTGTTCTCTCACTCTACCTGGCTTTTACGTCTCTTTTCCCTGTCATTCTCCTTCTTCACTCTGTCTTGCTCAGTACAACACAACCAGCACCTCGTACATAGTGGATATATACTACTGCGGGTGTCCATGTGGCCTATGTCTGCCCCCTGTATTATTCACTGCCCCTTCATGTCCACTTTCAGGTGCTCCAGGAACTGATTTTCTTCCTGTACCACCTGACCTCCACAAGCAGGGACTTTGCTGTGATACTAAACCAGCTGGGAGCCCGAGATGCCATCTCCAAAGCCCTGGAAAAGCACATGGGGAAGCTTGAGTTGGCTCAGGAGCTTCGGGACATGGTGTTCAAGTGTGAGAAGCACGCCCACCTTTACCGGAAGCTCATCACCAACATCCTAAGTGGCTGCATCCAGGTCAGGAGGAAGGGCAGGATGAAGCCTGGGGGAAGGGGGTTAATCATAGCACTCAGGAGACAGAGGCAGGTAGATCTGTGAGATGGAGGACAGCCTGGTCTACATAATGAGTTCCAGGGACATCCTGTCTCAAAAAACAGATGAAGTAGCCAGGTGTGATGGTGCAGGCGTTTAATCCCGGCACTTGGGAGGCAGAGGCAGGTGGATCTCTGTGAGTTCAAGGCCAGCCTGGTCCACACAGCAAGTTCCAGGTCAGCTGGGACTACAGGAAGATCCCGTCTCAAAAAGAACAACAACAACAACAACAACCAAAAAAAAGGTGGGAGTGGGTTGCTGGAGAGGTGGCTTAGCTCTGCTGGAGAGATAAAGATTCCCAGCACCCACATAGCAGCTGACAACTGTCTATAACTGCAGTTCCAGGAGATCTGACACTCTCTTCTGACCTAAGTGGGCATTGCCTTACAGCGGTACACTGACACAGGCAATACACTCAAATATATAAAATAATAAATAAAATATTGAAAAAAAGAGTGTGGAACCCAAATAATTACAGGGGAAGGAGATGCATTCCTGAAGCTGGGAATGCAGGTGACTGGGCTGAGCCTGGGGACATTTGTTCCCCTGCTGTTTAACCTTTCCTCCATGTTTGCTGTCCTGTGTCCCCAATCCTCCCTACACTCTTTGATGTTCTGGCTGCAGATCGTACTGGGCCAGATTGAAGACCACAGAAGAACCCACCGGCCCATCCAAATCCCTTTCTTTGATGTGTTCCTCAGATATCTGTGCCAGGGTTAGTACCTGTCCCCCAATTTCTCAACATCACCCATTTTCTTCTCTCACCTACTTGGTTGTGACCACCGGCCCTTCCCACTTTTCCCCAGGCTCCAGTGTGGAAGTGAAGGAGGACAAGTGCTGGGAGAAGGTGGAGGTGTCCTCCAACCCACATCGGGCCAGCAAGCTGACAGATCACAACCCCAAGACCTACTGGGAGTCCAACGGCAATGCTGGGTCCCACTCCATCACCTTGCACATACGCCAGGGGGTCCTCATCAGGTAATGCGTTCCCATTCATACACTTGGCCATGTAACTATGCTTTCTTGTGTTTATCATGTCAGAAGCACCACGCCTCCAACATTTGGTGGTGTGCGTGGAGATGACAGGTTCCAGTTCCCACTAGTTCTTCTTCCCTACTCCCAGGCAGCTGAGTCTGCTGGTGGCTGGTGAGGACTCAAGCTACATGCCAGCACGGGTAGTGGTGTGCGGGGGCGAAAGCACCACCTCTGTTAACACAGAACTCAGTTCGGTAGGGAGCCCTGTGCCATTAGGCCACCCTCTGCAGGATCTATATATAGTCCAGCCCCACCCTCAACTCATAACCTACCCAACGAGAGTGCTCCAGAAACTAGAATTCTTTATCCCTGTGCCACGCTTGAAGCAGTGGGGCTGGCACTGGGTTGTTCCCTTTGCCAGAGGCTCTGTGTCCGTGGGGTGGAAAGGGAGGGGCTTGGCAAGGGGGTTGAGATGATAAGGCTGCCCTTAGCACCCCCAGCCACACGTGTGGAGGTAACAATCCTCTTTGCTCCTTGCCAGGTGAATGTGATGCCGTGTGCCAGCCGGGTGATCCTCTTGGAGAACCTGAGCCGCTTCTGGCCCATCATCCAGATTCGCATAAAGCGCTGCCAGCAGGTGGGGCTTGTGTGAGGGCTGTGACAGGTTTCTGAGCCCAGCACTTATGGTCATTTTTTTTTTTTTTTTGGTCTTTTTGAGATAGGCTCTCCCTATAGCCACAGCTGGCCTAGAACTTGCTATGGAGACCAGGGTGGCCTTGATCTCATAGAGATTTGCCTGCCCCTGCCTCCCAAGTACTAGAATTAAAGGTATGCATCATCACACCCAGCAACCCGGCACTTTTTATTGTAGGGTGGGGGGATGAAACCCAGGGAGGTCTACGCTAAATAAGGGCTCCATCACAGGAGTACATCCCAGCACCCCGAGCCCTGATACCTTCGCAGATCTTGAGCCTGGGTCTCTAGCAGCTCCAGGGCTGAGGCTCCAGCGCATAACCAACCCCAGCCCATCTCAAGGAGGTGTAAGCCAAACAAAAATGAGGTCTCTGTGTGTAATAGGGTGGCATTGACACACGCATTCGGGGACTGGAGATCCTGGGCCCCAAGCCCACCTTCTGGCCAGTGTTCCGGGAGCAACTGTGCCGGCACACACGCCTCTTCTACATGCTTCGGGCTCAAGCCTGGAGCCAGGACATAGCAGAGGACCGCAGGAGCCTCCTGCATCTGAGTTCTAGGTCTGTGAGAGATGGTGCATGTGTCTGTATGGGAGGTTGGATTATGACAAATGCATTGTGAGCAGGGTACTCAAGAGACACGGAGCGGGGCTTTCCTATGGCTTGGGGAAGACTTAAGCATTCTGAGGAGTGGGGAGGAAAAGATAAGAGATTCTCCCTGTGCTGGCAGTGGAGCGTGCCAGTTAGCTCAGGGAGCTTCTGAAAGACTGACTGGGCACTGGGCTGGGTGCTGGGATACACACTGAGCTATCTAAGCCTCAACGTCAGATACCTCCTCCTCCTCCACAGACTCAATGGGGCATTGCGCCAGGAGCAGAATTTTGCTGACCGCTTCCTCCCTGATGACCAGGCCGCCCAAGCCCTGGGCAAGACCTGCTGGGAGGCTCTGGTCAGCCCCCTGGTGCAGAGCATCACCTCCCCCGGTAATCTCTCCCACGCTTGTTCCCACCCATCAGCTCTTTCTTGCCCTAGACACGTGTGGGATCTGCCCTTGGCTCCTCAGTGCTTGCATTCATCGCCCTAGTCCCTACCTCCCAGTCTCTCCCTCTCATTCTGTGCAATTCCTCTTTCCCTACCCTCTGGTTTAGCTCATCTTCTCCACTTCCCTGGAGACAAGCCATCCCTTGGTTTGTTTTGTCACCACCAGATGAAGATGGCACAAGCCCCCTCGGCTGGCTGCTGGGCCAGTACCTGGAGTGCCGACAGGCTGCCCGGAACCCTCAGAGCCGCGCTTCGGCTTTCTCCTCCCGGGTGCGCTGCCTCACCCACCTGCTGGTGCATGTGGAGCCCTGTGAGACAGCGCCTCCTGTGCTTGCCACCCCACAGCCCAGTGAGTACTGCGGATGCCAGCAGGGGCTCTACTTGGGACTGGCTCCCTGGGCCCCCCAGCTCATGAGCTCCAGGCTTCAGTCCCTCTTCACCCCCCCCCCACGTGTGCACAGCCATCTTCTGGTTTATGCAGGAACATCACTTTGAGGGGCAGTGTTTGGGGAGGCCTCTGGACTGCCCTTGGAGCTGAGGGCTGTAGTTCTTCTCCGTCACGTTGCTGTCTTCACAGAGGGCAGAAACAGAAGCCATGACTGGAGCTCCTTGGCCACCCGGGGCCTTCCAAGTAGCATCATGAGGAACCTGACCCGCTGCTGGCGGACTGTGGTAGAGGAGCAGGTGGGTAGGAGCAGGTGTCTGGCGTTAGGGGGCGCTGCGATGGTGCCATATTGGCTTCCTCTTCATATTCCTATACCTTCCTTCCAGGTGAACAACTTTCTGACCTCATCCTGGCATGATGATGGTTTTGTGCCACGCTATTGCGAGCGCTTTTATAACCTGCAGAAGTCGAGCTCTGAGCTGTTTGGGCCGAGGGCTGCCTTCTTGTTGGCCCTGCAAAATGGCTGTGCTGATGCCTTGTTGAGGCTCCCTTTTCTCAGAGCTGCCCACGTAAGCCGTTTTCTATACCTCACCAGGTCCTCTCCCTGTAAACTCTCTCCTGCCTCCCCAAAGTGGACCACCTCAGTCCTCAGTCTATAATGAACGGGTACCTGTATATAGTCATATGATTGGAAAATAGAAAAAGGGGGCATGTTGGCGCACACCTTTAATCCCAGCTCTTGGGAGGCAGAGGCAGGAGGATCTCTGAGAGTTCAAGGCCAGCCTGGTCTACAGAGTGAGCTCCAGGCCAGCTGGGACTAAAGGGAGACCCTGTCTCAAAAAAAATAGAAAAAAAATCAGTATGTATAACATGCTATTCTAATATATAATCTTATAAATTCTATTAATATGCATGGTTTATCTGTTTTCTGACAAGCAGCTATGCTTCTAGCTGGGCCTACAGGGACACCCTGTCTCAGGAAGACCAAAATAAAAAAATTAAAAAAAAACATTTTTTTAAATGATAAATAAAAGGAAGGATCATGGCAAGCAAGCACAACATGGCAGAGTCGTGATGCCGTGTCCTCTTGAGTGGCTTCCAGGTTTTTTTTGTTTTTTAATTTTTTTTTTAATTATGCATATTGGGGCTGGAGAGATGGCCTAGCGGTTAGGAGTGCTGACTGCTCTTGCAGAGGACCCAGGTTCGATCCCCAGCATCCACATGGTGGCTGAGAACCGTCCTTAACTCCAGTTCCAGGGGAATCTGACGCCCTCTTCTGACTTCCATGGCACGACATAGGTGCACAGACCTACATGCAGACAGTACATTCATACACATAAAAAATAAATTAAGGGGGCTGGAGAGATGGCCTAGCGGTTAAGAGCACTGACTGCTCTTGCAGAGGACCTGGGTTCGATCCCCAGCACCCACATGGTGGCTGAGAACCATCTGTAACTCCAATTCCAGGAGAACTCCAGTTCCAGGGGAATCCAACACCCTCTTCTGACCTCCGCGGCATTGCACGACACGGGTGCACAGACCTACACGCAGACAGTACATTCATACACATACAGAAATAAATAAAATAAAAATAAATAAATAAATTAAAAAATAAAATGTCTATAAGTGCACCCATGTTGTGCAGTGTCCATAGAGACCAGAAAAGACCCTTAGATCCCCTGGAACTGGGGTTATGGACAGTTGTCGGCCAGCGTGTGGGTTCCGGGAACTGCACCTGGGTCCTCTGCAAAAATAGCCAGTGCTCTCAATCACCGAGCCATCTCTCCAGCTCCCCTTAACTCTCTCTCTCTCTGGGAGTGGGTTTAAAGCAGAGTCTGTAGCCCTAGCTGGCCTGGAACTCACAGAGATCCACCTGCCTCTGCCTCCTGATGCTGGGATTAAAAGCAGGTGCCACCACACCCAGCTTTTTTTAATTAAAAAAATATTTTTACATTATGTGTATGAGTTATTTATTTATTTATTATTATCTTTTCAAGACAGAGTCTCCCTGTAGCTTCAACTGTCCTGGAACTCGCTATGTAGACCAGGCTGGCCTTGAACTCACAAAGGTCCACCTGCCTCTGCCTCCTGAGTGCTGGGATTAAAGGCATGCGCCACCATGCCTGGCATGTATGACTGTTTTATGTGCATATTCATGTAAGTGTACCATGTGCATGCAATGCTGTCAGGGGCCAGAAGAAAGTGACAGATAACCTGGAACATGAGTTATGGGTGGTTGTTAACTAGCATGTGGGTGCTGGGAATCAAACCCAGATCCTCTGCAAGAATTAGCTCTCCAGCCCCCATCTTTCTCTCCTTTTTTACAGGTTCTCATGTAGTCCAAGCTGCCCTCTTGAATGGATATGTAGCTGAGGCTGGCCTGGAATTCCTGATCCTCCCACTACCATCAGAGATCATAGATGTGTGCCTGTGTGAAAGTCTTTGTCAGGCTGAGGCTTAGCTCAGTGGTAGCATGTGTGCTTATCAGTGTGCTCTGGGTCCTGGTTCAGTCCCTAGCACTCCCTAAAAGGCAGGCAGAGGCCGACCAGTTGTGCTTATCAGTGTGCTCTGGGTCCTGGTTCAGTCCCTAGTACCCCCTAAAAGGCAGGCAGAGGCCGACCAGTTGTGCTTATCAGTGTGCTCTGGGTCCTGGTTCAGTCCCTAACACCCCCTAAAAGGCAGGCAGAGGCCGACCAGTTGATGGAATTGCCACCATTCGTGTTGACTCTCTCCACTCCTCTCTGCCCTTCTCACCGTCCTGCTGGCTCACTTGTCGTTTTCCTGTGGTCCCCACTCAGGTGACTGAGCAGTTTGCCCGGCACATTGACCAGAGGATCCAAGGCAGTCGGATGGGTGGAGCCCGGGGGATGGAGATGCTGGCACAATTGCAGAGATGCTTGGAATCAGTCCTGATTTTCTCTGGCCTGGAGATAGCTACCACCTTTGAGCATTACTACCAGTGAGTGTAGACCTAGCTAGTAGGATATGGGGTGGGCTGGCTGGCAGGGCCTGAGTCTAAGATTGCAAGCAAGCTAGAGCCCTGGAGTGAGGTTGGGCCAGGCTGGCTCTGATACTGAGACTTGACCCAGGGCTTGCTGTGTTTGCTGCAGGCATTACATGTCTGACCGGCTCCTGGGAGTAGGCACGAGCTGGCTGGAGGGAGCTGTGCTGGAGCAGATTGGTCCCTGTTTCCCCAACCGCCTCCCCCAGCAGATGTTACGGAGTCTAAGCACCTCAGAGGAGTTGCAGCGCCAGTTCCATGTTAACCAGCTCCAGCGGCTGGATCAGGAACTCCTGAAGCTGGAGGACACAGAGAAGAAAATACAGGTGGGTTCCAGGGAAGGGATGAGGGAGGGGAAGCATGGAGCAAGCAGGCCCTCGGCATTTGGGAGCCCTGTCCCCTTTCAGGTAGACCATGAGGACACTGGCAAGGAGCATGAGAGCAAGGAGGAAGAGGATATTGGGGCAGCAGCAGCCATAGCTATAGCAGGAGAAGAGGAGGAGGAGGAGGAGGAGGAAGAGGAGGAGGAAGACCTCTGTTATGAAGGGACAATACCCGAAGTGTCTGTGCTAGTCCTGTCTCCACGCTACTGGCCTGTCACCTCCATCTGCCACATGCTGAACCCCACAAACTGCCTGCCCTCCTACCTGAGGGATACCTTGAACCGCTACTCCAACTTCTACAGCAAGAGTGAGCAGCTGGGCAGAGGGACTGGGGCTTGGGGACAGGGTCTGAGAAAGGGACCTGGAGTTGAGGAACATTTGAGATTGGGAGCCTGGATGGCCACAAGCATGATCTTTAAAGATAAGACTTCTTGGGGCTGGAGAGATGGCCTAGTGGTTAAGAGTGCTGACTGCTCTTACAGAGGACCCGGGTTCGATTCCCAGCACCCACATGGTGGCTGAGAACTGTCTTTGACTCTAGTTCCAGTGGAATCCGACGCCCTCTTCTGACCTCCGAGGCATTGCATGACACGGGTGCCTGACAGACCTGCATGCAGACAGTACATTCATACACATAAAAGAAATAAAAAAAAAATAATAATAAAGATAAGACTTCTTGGGGCTGGAGAGATGACTCAGCGGTTAGGAGCACCAACTGCTCTTGCAGAGGACCTGAGTTTGATTCCTAGCACCCACATGGTGGCTAAGAACCATCTTTAAGCTGGGCGTGGTGGCCCACTCCTTTAATCCCAGCACTTGGAAGGCAGAGGAAGGGATCTCTGAGTTCAAGGCCAGCCTGGTCTATAGAGCAAGTTCCAGGCCAGCTGGGGCTACAGGGAGACCCTGTCTGGGGGAAAAAAAAAAAGCCAAAGACCGAAAAAAAAAAAAAAAAAAAAAAGTGCAACACAGGTTAAGTGGCATAATAAACTTATTTCAACTAAAAAAATAAAGGTAAGACTTCTGCTGCAGAATGGGGTGATCTGAGGGAAAATGGAGGGGCTTAATTTTAGCTGAAAATAGGGATGCTGTCGGATTCCAGACCTCAGGAATCTCCATGGGAATTGAAGGATAGAGGCAGGGAGCGTCTACGAAAGGCCACCAGAAAGGGCTTTAAAAAAATTACTATTTTTATTCTGTGTTTATGAATGTATTGCCTACATGTGTGTAAGTGCACCTGTTTCATGCAATGCCCTCAGAGGTCAGAAGAGAACATCAGATTCCCCTGGAACTCGTTATACACAGCTGTTAGTTGTCATGTGGTGCTGGGAATTAAACCTTGGGTCCTTTGCAAGAGCAGTTAGTGCTCTTGACCACTGAGCCATCTCTCCAGCCCCAGAAAGGGATGGTGTGTGAGAGTCCTTCCTGACCATCTCTGCTAGAGATGGGTGTGTGAGTCCTTCCTGACCATCTCTGCTAGAGATGGGTGTGTGAGTCCTTCCTGACCATCTCTGCTAGAGATGGGTGTGAGAGTCCTTCCTGACCATCTCCGCTGGATGTCAGCTCCTGGACTAGGAGCAGGGGAAGAGCGGAATCTCCTTCTCCTTCGGGAGCCTCTACACCAGCAGGAAGAAAAGCCAGAGTCCATCCTAAGTTCATGCTTTCATTTCCCTAAAAACAAATGGGCACTACTGAAGGCACTGACTGGAGCCTGCCTGGCACAGAGTGGCTTCCTGCTACCCCAGGCTCTCCAGAGAGGCTGAGATCAAGAGCCCCCATGCCCTTAAGTGCTGGCTGGAGCTGCACACTGCTGGGCAGAGCTTGACCGATGGCTCTCAGTCTCTCCTTTCCCCGGGCCTCTCTCATCCCCTCTCCCGGCTCTTCTCCAGGTCAGAGCCATCCTGTCTTAGAGAGAGGGCCTCAGAGACAACTGCAGTGGACGTGGTTGGGCCGGGCTGAGCTGCAGTTTGGGGAGCAGATTCTCCATGTGTCTACAGTGCAGATGTGGCTGCTGCTCTACCTCAACGATCTGCAGGTGGCCTGCCTCACCCTTCTTAACCCACTTTGTCCTTCCTTCACTCTTCCATTCTCCTGCCTCCGTCCTCCCCACTCCATCCCTGGGGAGGACCTGAATGTTCCATGCCTCTTCTAAAAGGTGGTGCCTGTTGAGAGCCTGCGGGAGCTCTCAGGGCTTCCTCCAGAGGCACTGAATCAGGCAGTTGGACCTCTCACCTCATCAAGAGGCCCCTTGGACCTTCGGGAGCAGAAGGATATACCAGGAGGTACACACTCAGGCCCAGGGGGGGACTCTGCTGTGAGCCAGGGACAGGCTCCCCAGGGCCTTCCCCAACTAAGTCGCCAGTATTTATTTCAGGAGTGCTCAAGATTCGGGATGACAGTGAAGAACCCAGGCCCAGGAGGGGTAACGTATGGCTCATTCCACCCCAGACATACCTGAAAGCAGAGGATGAAGAAGGCCGGAACTTGGAGAAGAGACGAAACCTCCTAAATTGCCTCGTTGTCCGAACCCTCAAGGCTCATGGGGATGAGGGGTTGCACATTGACCAGCTTGTCTGTCTGGTAGGCAATGGTGGGCCTGGTCATGGCTGTGCAGCCAACAGGAGGTGGTGGGTCTATACGTGAAACTAGTTCACCATGCAGCCTCGAAGTGTTTGAGGAGGCTGGGCTGTACCGATTGTGCCTGGGGCCTGCAGTCCTAGGAGTGTGCAATTTGGGTGGAAGCCAGACAATGAGCAGCTCTGGTTTTCACCTGTTTCCTCTTTGGTCTTGGGTTCCAGGTGCTAGAGGCTTGGCAGAAGGGCCCATGTCCTCCCAGAGGTTTGGTCAGCAGCCTTGGCAGAGGGGCTGCATGCAGCAGCACAGACGTCCTCTCCTGTATCCTGCACCTCCTGGGCAAGGGCACCCTGAGACGCCATGACGACCGGCCCCAGATGCTGTACTATGCAGTCCCTATAACTGTGATGGAGCCCCACACTGAGTCCCTGAACCCGGGCTCCTCAGGCCCCAACCCACCCCTCACTTTCCATACCCTGCAGATCCGCTCCCGAGGTGTGCCCTATGCCTCCTGCACTGGCACCCAGAGCTTCTCCACTTTCCGGTAGCCCTGGAGATGAGTCCAGGGTAGGTGAGGTTGGAGGAGGTCTGGAGAAATAAATCAGGAATTTGATTATGTGACCTGTGTAATTGGTGACTGCTGGAAATAGGTGAGCAGAGTAGGGAGGGAGCCTTTCCTCACTGATCAGGAATGAACCCTCTGGAATGGTCTCTGACACACCACGAGTCTTGTCAAGGTGAGGAAGGTGAATTGAGGAGCACAAGGAAAGTCTGTGTTCTAGATCTTCCTCTCCAGGTAGGAGACTCATGATCAGGGCTAGATCTCAGGCCCTTTTCAGAGCGTGCCATCAGAAGAGCTTTCACCTGGTAGGCTGGACACCCAAGCCCACCATGGCCACCGGCCACATGCTTTGTAACTTGGGCAGTTTATCAAACAGGCTTCGTTTTCTTCATTTGTAGAACTGGACAAGAATGACTGAGTGACTGGCAAGTAAGGGTTGTTGAAACATTTCACAGAGATGGCTCTACTAACTAGTCCCTCCATTTGAGCCACCACTTGTAGCAGGAAGCACAATCCACTGGTGCCTTCACTCAGTACAGTGTGCCGGGGCAGTTACTGCAAGCACCCGAGACCTGCTCTTTCATCAGTGGCTTAGGATCTGGGTTGGAAGCTGACCAAGAGGCGACTGCGGTTTCCTTCCACAAGCTGCTCCATGGCCCCTCTTTACTCCAGTCTCCAACCCTGTCTTCTGGTCAAGGGTTGCTGCACAAGCTATCCCTGGATTCCTACCTCCAACTAATCCTCAGGCAAGTCTGCTGCTCTGGAGGTTTGCTGTGCTGGCAGGCTAGGCTAAGGAATCGGGTGCCAGGGGTGGGGTAGACTCTGGGCAGGTGACAGGAGAGAAGGAGTTAACACTTTGGGGAGCTTAGCAGTGACAGGTTGAGCAACAGAAGGAGAGGGGAGGGGAAGTCAGGTGGTGGTGCTGGGGGGCAGAGACCAGACAGAAGGATCTGGGTGCTACCCAGAATAGATTTGGAAAAGGGCAGAAGAGACAGGGCTTTGGAGAGTAAGGATGTTCAGGATAAGGTAACTCAACAGGGCAGGGGGCCAGAGGGCTGGCTTGCAGTACTGGTTCCATGATGCCCTTGGTGCCTGGCTCTTACAACAGTTCCTGGTTTGTTAGCCTGTGGCTGCCCAGATAGGCTTGAACACTAGTGGGCACAGGGCACACTGGGGTTGCTATAATTTGTTACCTGGGGCCTTTCCTCTTTCACAGCAGAGAATGGCTTTTTATTGGTCCAGATCATTTTGTTTTCTGACAAGATTCACTACACAGCCCTGGCTGGCCTAAGAGATCCACCTGCCTCTGCCTCCTGGTAATGGGCTTGCTTGCACCACCACATATGGCTTTGTGCATTTTTCTGTTAAGGTCTTGCAATAGTAGCCAAAGCTGCCCTAGAATTCATATATCCTGGGCTGGCCTCCCAAATGCTGGGATTATAGAACCATGTCATCACACCCAGAGCATACACTTGAGCTAACCAGGTGCCAGAGCTTTGTGTCTGTTCTAATTTGCTTTCAATTGCTGTTGACTGAACACTTTGAGCAATACTAATTTAGTGAGGAAAGGGTTTATTGGTCTTACATCTCCCAGGCTGCAGTTCATTGAGGGAGCCTGAGGTAGGAACTCAAGGCAGGAACCTAGAGGCAGAACCTGAAGCAAAGACCATGGAGGAACACTGCTTACTGGCTTGCTCCCCTGGCCCATGCTCAGCCTGCTCTCTTACACAATACAGAGAACCTGCCCAGGGGTGGTACTGCCTTCAATGGGCTGGGCTCTCCCATATCACCCAACAATCAAGATGCCCCACAGACATGGCAGCATTCTAGTCCAGTGGAGGAAGTTCCCCAATTGAGGGTCCCTCAACCCAGGTGTGTCAAGTTGACACTAACGCTATCCAGTGTGCTTCCCTAAGCTCTGCCTCTGAGCTTAAGATCTAGTAGCCAAGCTTGCATGCACTGCACATAGGGAGAGGGTAGAATTTTCTTCCATTGCCTCATTTTCCAGTGCTGCTATTGCTCCTGCAAGGGCTGAGCCTTAGACCATACTGTGTGCTCACTACACTGAGATCAAGCTCTCCAGCATGCTGAAACCATCCTGCCCCTCATTACCCCAGGGGCACTTTACTGCTCACTGGCTCACAGCTCTCATCTGCAGATGGACCAAATCTCCATCCAGCAACATTTTTTTTTTTTTTTTGGTCTTTTCGAGACAGGGTCTCCCTGTAGCCCCAGCTGTCCTGGAACTCACTCTGTAGACCAGGCTGGCCTTGAACTCACAAAGATCCACCTGCCTCTGCCTCCCAAGTGCTAGGATTAAAGGCGTGCGCCACCACGCCCGGCTACCAGCATTTTTTAAAATGTCAAGTATTAACTCAGAGCCTGCTAAGTACTCATCACTGAGCTACATCTCCAGCCCCTTAACTATTTTGTTTGTATATAACTATAAAAAAAATCATGACTTTTTTTTTCTTCTTGAGACAGGGTCTCTCTGTATCCCCAACTGGCCTGGAACTACGTAGACCAGGGTGGCCCTGACCTCACAGCTGCCATCTGGGTGCTGGGAGTTAAACCCAGGTCCTTAGGAAGAACAGCAAGTGCTCTTAACTCCTGAGCCACCTCTCTAGCCCCCATCATAACTTTTTTCTTTTTGGCCTTTTTGAGACAGGGTGTCCCTGTAGCCCCAGCTGGCCTTCAACTCACAAAGATCCGCCTGTCTCTGCCTCCCAAGTGCTAGGATTAAAAGCACGTGCCACCGTGCCCGGCCATGACATTTTTATACATGGCTGTAAGGTCCCTAAGATTATCCGCACCATCTCTCCAGCAGCTGCTAAGGGAAGAGGACCAGGGCTGGTGTAGTGAGTAGCAGAATGCTTTCCTGGCGTGGAAGAGGCCTTGGGTTACACACACATGCCCTAGCTTTGGTCCCTGACTTTAGTATAGGTCCTGTGTTGCTGGTCCTCTAAGCACACAGCTCACATATCCTGACCCTGGCTTAGTTGATGCACCTGCATTCAGGAGAACAGCTCTGATTCCAAGGACAGTCCATTCTTCCCAGCACCAGGACATGAGCCTGTTCCCCTGGACCATCCATTTCTGGAGGGGAGGCAAGTAGCTTCCCTAACGATAACTCAGGTAATACTCTATTACCCTGACCCCCTGGTGAGGCCACACTTAAGTCTACAATTCATCACATCCCTACAGCTGATGTGGGACCTTGGCTTGTCAAGACTAGTCAACTCCAGTCTTTCCCCTACTGCCCATCCACAGAAACAAAAAAACCCAAATCCTATGGTGGTTAGTTATCTTGTACCTGAAAATCTCAAATGAAGAAAATCAATCTCTTCTGCGCTTTAAAAGAGAAATACACATACGTGGTACTACAAACCAACCCCATTTATACGAAATGTCCCAAGGCTGGGTGTGATGGCATTCACCTATAATCGGGCCACGAAGCAAGCCACTCTACATTTCCCTTTGTGCTCTGCCTTACCATGTACGGACCTAGAAGCAACAGAGGCCAGTGACCATGGAACGCAGCCTTTTCTTAGGTGTACGCGCAGGTGACTAGTAATATACCTCCCACTTTGCGTTATACCAAGAGCTAAATGACCGTGAGACAGGTTTACCCTTCAGGCATCCTTATCTGGGCCCAAATATAACGAGAAGGGGTCCGAGATCTGACTCCTCACTCTATAAGGTTTATACTTCATTTCTTAATCATATATATGACCTACTACACAGCACTTCCAGGTCTCCCATTCAAACAAACAAACAAACAAACACTGGAGGGTGATTCAGCAGTGAAGAACACAGGCAATTCTTGCAGATGATCAAGATTGTTTCCAGCACCCATATTGCAGCTAATAACACGTTACGCCAATTCTGAGGGAGCTGATGCCCTCTTCTGGCCTCCACAGGCACTGCACACACATAGTGCACTTACATACATGCAAGTAAAACACTCATAAATATAAAAATTTAGAAAATAAAACAAACAAAAAAACCCTAGAGACTGCAGAGATGGCTCATCAGTTAGGTGTGCATACTCTTTTTCCAGAGAATCTGAGTTTGGTTGCTGACATCCATGTTGGACAGCTCACCATCACCTGCAAGTCCACTTCCAAGGAATACAATGCACACACACACACAATACCCAGAATTTTGTGTATGTTTTGAGACAGGGTCTCTCTGTAGGCCCCAGCTGTTCTGGAACTCACTCTGTAGACCAGGCTGGCCTTGAACTCACAGAGATCCGCCTGCCTCTGCCTCCCAAGTGCTGGATTAAAGGTGTGTGCCACCATGCCCGGCTAAAAGTAAGTCTTAAAAAAACAACAGCAACAACAAAAAGAACCCACAAAATAAAATAACGAGTAATAAGAATGTTTGTGAGCCCTGGAACCTTGAATAGACTCCATGTCCTCTTTTCTTCTGTCTCAAAGTTGGGAGGAGGACACACAGAAGCAGATCTGAGCAGAGGCAGTGTGATGTGATGGAAGTTAGCTAAGCTCATGTTCTTGGGCAACCCTAGGAGCAGGGTACGAACCCTCTAAGTCTTCTGAAGCAACCTAGCTCAAGGATAGCTGTGATTCTTGCTTCTGCACGGGAGACAATCAGGAGAACTGGCTGACCCTAAATCTGCACTATAGATCCAGGCCTCCCTGGGACAGTGGCAGATAGAGACAGGTCCTTATTACTCTTTGCTCAAAGGGAGATGTCTCCTGTCCTTGCCCGCATTTCGTCGCCTCTTTCGACTCAAGAAACTATCCAGTTTCTTGTTGCGCTTCAGCTTCTTGAATTTCTCGGCCAGGGCCAACTGGCGCTGCTCAGCTAGATGAGGAGAAAGCAAGCTGGTGAACAAACGAGTAAGACCTGACTTCTTGCTCTCAGGTTAGTAATGCTTTATGCTGGACCATGTTTGGAGCTCCTTGGTGTGTCAGACAAGCCAACTACTGTGTGTGCTGGTGCTAGGGACTAGACTCGGGCTCAGGGATGCTAGGCAAGAGCTCTACTACTGAGGTAGGGCTCAACAAGCCAGTTTCTATTATCCTTCAGTGCTAGGGATCAATTTCAGGGCTTTGCACATGCTAGGGAAGGCTCTACCAATGAGCTATATAACATGTCCCCAGCCCAAGACAACTTTGTTCTATCACTCCAGTCTTGCTCAGTTGAACCAAACGTGAGCTCTCTATGTGCCTGGCTAGGCAATCCAAGGGAGAGCAGGGAGAGATGAGATAAAAATGACAATCCCTGGATGTCTTTTTCAAGACAGGAACTCTAGTGCAGACTGCTCTACAACTCCCTTGGAATCAGAGGCTGAGCTTCAACTTCTCACCCTCTTACCTCCAACTCCGACTGCTGGCATTACAGGTATGTACCACCACACTGACTTTATATAGTGCTGGGTATCAAACCCAGAGCTTCAGTGAAGCAGCACTCTACCAAGTGAGCTACATCCCAGCCTTCTGATGTAACATTTCCCTACATTTCTACAAGCTACCTCAGGACCCGTCCTCAAAGGAGCTAGCTCATGGAATCCTACACCAAACCCTGCTACAAAGGCCTGCTCCTCTAACAGGCTTGCAAGACCCCCATGGGCCCCACTCACATTTCTTCAGGAAATACGGACGATGGCCCTCTTGGGCCAGAGCCCGTTGCTCTTGCTTCAAGGTCAGACGCAGCTCCTGCTGTTGCTTTCGTTCCTGCTGGGCCATTTCTTGCTGTTCCTGAGGTGAGGTGGGATGGGATAGGAGAACAGGAGGGACTATGTATCACCTGCCTGCCTTCACTGCCCTCCCCACCCACCTGCAACCACCACCCCACTCGCCATTCGCTGAAGCAGCTGCTGTAGCTTCTCATGCACCTCCCCTGAGCGGTGCTTCTTCAACTGCTTCTTCACAAGCTGCATGGAAGAAAGATGGTTTAACATACACTAAATGCCAGGCAAGATTCTGTGCCAAGCGGCATTATAAGAAGTTTACATAAGGCTGGGATGATGGCACAAGCCTAATCCCAGCACTCGAAAGGCAGAGGCAGGTGGATCTCTGTGAGTTCAAGACCAGCCTGGTCTACATAGCAAGCTCCAGACCAGCTGGGACTAAAGGGATACCCTATCTCAAAAAGAACCCCCCCCAAAAGAGTAAATAATAAACAAACTCAGAAGGAACATTATGTTAAATGAGATCAATCAGGCACAGAAAGACGAGATTCTTCCATGTAAGGAGCAATAGTTTATCTCGAAAATATATAATACAGAATAGTGATCAACAGAGCCTGGGAAGAGCATGGGAGGATGGGGTAGGCAGGTACAGAGATACAGCTGCACAGGGCGGCTGACTTTTTTTTTATTATTTTTTTATGTGTACGAGTGTACTGTCTGCATGCAGGTTGGTGCACCCGTGTCATGCAATGCAGTGGAGATCAGAAGAGGGTGTCAAATTCCCCCGGAACTGGAGCTAAAGATGGCTCTTAACCACCACATGGGTGTTGGGAATCAACAAAGGTCCTCTGCAAGAGCAGTCGGAGCTCTTAACCACTGAGCCATCTCTCTAGCCCCGGAGGCTGACTTTTAAGGTTAGATAGCACAGAATAGTACCTATGCTTGACAAGTACTTGGATTTTTTGTTTGTTTTGAGATAGGGTCTCCCTATAATCCCAGCTGGCTTGGAACTTGCTATGTAGACCAGTCTGGCCTCAAACTCTCAGAGAGATCTGCCTGCTTCTGCCTCCCTCCTCCTCTGCTGGGACCAACATGCCTGGCTGTTTGTTCCATTTTTGGAAGATGGGGGATGAGGTCTCACTTCCCAGTGTGGTCTCCTATTCCACACCCTCCTTCCTCAACTTCTCAAGTAGCTGGAGTCATGTATGCTACCACTCCCAGCTTAACTGAGTATTTCAAAATAGCCAGTAGAAGCCAGGCGTGGTGGCCCATGCCTTTAATCCCAGCACTCGGGAGGTAGAGGCAGGTGGATGTCTGTGAGTCCAAGGCCATCCTGGTCTACATAGTGAGTTCCAGGACAGCTGGGGCTACAGGGAGACCTTGTGTCAAAAAGACAAAGAATAAAATAAAAAAGGGTAGCAGAGAGGATTTTGACTGTTCAGGTATGTCACAGGTGATAGACATGACAATTATCTGGACCATTACACACTGAAATCATTTACCAAACTGCCACAATATGCAATAAATATTAGTAGTTACTATGCATCAATTTAAAAAGACATTAATTAGGGCTGGAGAGATGGCTTAGCAGTTAAGAGCACTGACTGCTCTTGCAGAGGACCCAGGTTCAATTCCCAGCACCCGCATGGCGGCTAAGCATCTTTAATTCCAGTTCTAGGGGAATCTGATGCCCTCTTCTGACCTCTGCAGCTTTGCACAACATGGGTGCACCAACCTACATGCAGACAGTACACTCATACATAAAAAAAGAAAAGACATTAAAACCTGAAGCAAAGGAAAAGTAGCTTGATGATCAACTACCAAGTTTGATTTGAAGAACCAAGTAATAGAGTATTATCTGCTCCACTGGTATGATTCCTACTGCCAGCCATTCAACTGTCTAACATGTGCCCTGGTACTGCCCAACGTATGTCCCGGTTTTCCACCCTCCAAGGATCCCCGTCCATTCACCAGTCTCTTGCTACATACCTGTTTCTCTTTGGCCCGAATACCATCCAAGAATTGGTAAGTTTTGTCAAACACCTCAGGATTGTATTCCCCTGACAGATCATCAAAGCGGGGGTCTCGGGCCACCTTTGGGGAAGAGTAGAGGATATAAGATAGACTGTTGAGCCGGGCGTGATGGCGCACGCCTTTAATCCTAGCACTTGGGAGGCAGAGGCAGGGGGATCTTTGTGAGTTCAAGTGCTCCCTGCCTCTTCCTTACCTTTTTACTGACGGGAACAACCTGGCGTAAGAATGGTACTCGGACTTTGGCTGACATTTCCAGAGGCCTAAGGAAAAATTAAAGGTCAAAACAAGTGGACCGCAGTCTTGGTTGAAGACAGTTCACTTGTCTCCCATGAAAACAGACACCTAGTCAAGGTCTTGTGTATCTTCCAGTTCCCAGTGCGGGCCCTGCTCCTCACCTGTGCTTATCTGCAACACACATAGGTTGTCTTAGCCTCTGCTTCTTAGTGCTGTTTCCAGCTACCAATTGTTTGTATGCTTTGGTTCCCACTTGGCTCTGCAATTCTAACAGTTCCTCAAATGACATGTCAGATGTGTCTGCAGGAGGACGGAGGAAAGGTCACACAACTCGGTTCAGCACCTCCCACTACAGGAAAGACCTCATCCGGCCAAGGTAGCTCAACTGCTGCCAAGCCTAACAAGCTGCATTTGAGCTAGAACACACATGGTAAAGGAGAGACTGGCTCCTGCAGGTTGTCTTCTGGGCTCCACATATGAGCGCGTGCGCACGCGCGCACACACACACACACACACACACACACACACACACACAAATAGAAAAGACCTCATTCCAACCTCATTCCTAAAACAGTTGATCCTTCCCAACATCCCCATCACACTGATCATCATTACTGGTGCCAGGGAGCACAGGATACAATGTTGCTATGCTAACACCTAACTTTCCAACAATTTCAGCCATGTGGATCTCATCTTTTGGGGGGCTTTTTTTGAGACAGGGTCTCCCTGTAGCTCCAGCTGTCCTGGAACTCACTATGTAGACCAGGCTGGCCATGAACTCACAGAGATCCACCTGCCTCTACCTCCCGAGTGCTAGGATTAAAGGCGTGCGCCACCACATCTGGCCTCATCTTTTTTAATTTGTCTATGTTTTATGTGTATGATGAGTGCTACATCTGCATGTGTAAGTGCATCCACAACATGCAATGCCTGGAGAGGTCAGAAGAGGGCGTCATATCCCCTGGAACCTGAGTTTTAGCCACCATGGAAGTGCTGGGAACAGAACCAGGGTCCTCTACAAGAGTAGCCTGTGCTCTTAACCACTGAACCTTCTCTCCAGCCCCAGAATCTCATCTTAAGGTATAAGTCAGAGGTCAATCAAGCCACAGCCTCTTTTAAATACTCTTTTACAGGTTCCCTGATTGCCTCTGTACCCATTCTGCTATCATGACCAAGATCTTGTTATTTCTTGAATTCAAGAGATACAGCTGCCTTGGCCTCCAGAATGCTAGGATTAAGGTATCCACCACCAAGTCCAGACTTTTTTTTAAAGACATATATCTTACAATGGCCTTCTATAATGTCTCTTAACCAGCTCACTTGACTTGCCCATGTCAACTGGTCCTCTGACAGTCTCCACTTGCTACACTTCTTCCCAGACCTAGATTGCTGGCCTTTTCACCTCCTTCCAGCTTTTGCTGAAATGTCACCTTCCCAGTGAGGCCTTCTCCATCTTATTTACATTTCCGTTTATTAAATTCATTTTAGGTATATGTGTATGAGTGTATTGCCTGCATGTATGTAAGTGCGCCCTTGTCATACAATGCTCACATAGACCAGATGGTGGTGTTGGATTCCCCTGGAACTGGAATGACAGAAGGTTGTTAGCCAACCACGTGGGTGCTGGGAATCGAACCCGGGTCCTCTGCGAGGCCAGGCGGCGCTCTTAACTGCTGAGCTGTCGTCTCTCCAGTGCCCCGCAGCCCTCCTCTGCTCACTCCAGGCTTTATTACCCTTTTTAAAAGTTTTTGTTGTTTTGGTCTTTTTGAGACAGGGTCTTCCTGTAGCCCCAGCTGGACCAGGCTGGCCTGGATCCCAGAGATCTGCTTGCTTCTGCCTCACTAGTACTGGGTCTAAAGGTGTGAGCCACCATGCCTGGATTAAAAAAAAAATTAAGGTATAGTCCGCATACCCATAAAAACCACCCTTTTCCAGGCCAGCTGGGGCTGCAGGGAGACTCTGTCTCACAAACACCCCCCCAAAAAAAAATCACCCATTTAAAGTAGACAGCTTTGAGGGTTTTTTTTTTTTTTTGGGGGGGGGTCTTTTCCAGACAGGGTCTCCCTGTAGCCCCAGCTGTCCTTGAACTCATAGAGATCAGCCCACCTCTGCCTCCCGAGTGCTGGAGGAGTTAAAGGCATGTGCCACCACTCGCGGCTAAATTTTTTTTTGAGACAGGGTCTCCCTATAGCCCCAGCTGGCCTGGAACTCACTACATAGACCAAGCTGGCCTTGAACTCAGAGATCCACCTGCCTCTGCCTCCTGAGTGCTAGGATTAAAGGCGGTTCTTAGCCACCACGTAGGTGCTGGGATTCGAACCTGGGTCCTCTGCAAGAGCAGATGGCGCTCTTAACCGCTGAGCCATCTCTCCAGCCCCACGACTAAGTTTTATTGCATTTTTAATATAATAAACATTTCTCTCTCTCTCTCTTTTTTTTTTTTTTTTTGGTCTTTTTGAGACAGGGTCTCCCTGTAGATCACAACCACCTGTAACTCGTTTCAAGGTATCTCATGACCTCTTATAGACTTCGAGGGTACTGCACTTGGGTGCACAAACCCACACACAGACACACATTGTTTTTTGTTTTGTCTTTTTTAGACTGGGTCTCCCTGTAGCCCCAGCTGTCCTGAAACTCACTAATGTAGACCAGGCTGGCCTTGAACTCACAGAGATCCACCTGCCTCTGCCTCCCGAGTGCTGGGATTAAAGGCATGCACCACCACGCCGGCTCTCTCTCCTCTCCTCTTTTTTTTTTTTTTGGTCTTTTTGCACAGGTTCTCGTGTACCCCAGCTTGTCCTGGGAACTCGCTCTGTAGACCAGGCTGGCCTTGAACTCACAAAGATCCGCCTGCCTCTGCCTCCCGAGTGCTAGAATTAAAGGCGTGCGCCACCACGCCCGGCTCTCTTTCTTTTTTTTTTTTTTTTTTTTTAAATGGAGGCGGCTGGCATAGGGTCTCACTATGTAGCCCTGGCTGGCCTGGAACTTGCTCTTTAAAATTTTATTTTATTTATTTCTGTATGTGTATGAATGTACTGTCTGCATGCAGGTCTGTGCACCCGTGTCTTGCAATGCCGCGGTCAGAAGAGGGTGTCGGATTCCCCTGGAACTGGAGTTCTCCTGGAATTGGAGTTTCAGACGGTTCTCGGCCACCATGTGGGGATCGAACCCGGGTCCTCTGTAAGAGCGGTCGGCGCTCTTAACCGCTAGGCCATCTCTCCAGCCCGGAACTTGCTCTTATAGACCAGGTTAGCCTGGAACGCAGAGATCCACCTCTGCTTCCAAGTGCTGGGGTTAAGAGCCAGCACGCCATGCCTGGCCCAAACTGCCTTTTCTTGAAGTGGCACAGGATGGAAATGTCTCCTACTGTTTGATTATTCTTTATCTCCACCACCTGTAACTGCCGGTATATACTTGAAATGCTCAATGTACTGCATCCTGCCCCACTAAACACTTCTTAGACCTTCGTCCTACTTTTAACAAACCGCCCAGGTTGGGTGTAGAGGCTCAAGCCTGTAATCCCAGCACTGAGAGGCTAAAACTGCACTGCAAATGAGTTGGAAACTAGCCTGGGCTACAGTGTAAGAGACCCTGTCTCAAACACAAGAGAAAAAAAAAAAAGAAAACTGGGGCTGGAGAGATGTTAGGTAACCCCAGGTCCAGGGAATCCGACGCCCTCTTCAGACCTCCGCGGGCATTGCAAGACACGGGCGCACTTACATACACGCAGGCAATGCATTTAAATACAGAAAACAAAATACTTTAACTTCCCAGGAGCTCCATCCCGGAAGTATTCCTCCCTCCGCGGAGCTGCAGCGCTCCGCACGGATCTCCGCGATTTCGCAGGACTGAGCCCAGCCCCCACAACGACGCTGCCCCCTGCCCGGTCCCTCACCCCTCCGCAGGTCGCTGGGCTCCATGTCTCCACCCGGACCGCGGGCCTAGACAACAGGGTGCAGATCAGCGCAGCGAAGCAGACGGCTTTCACAGAGCGACTCGGGAGGATGTGACATCACTTCCTGCTCGCAACGGAACTAGCCCCGCCCCTTCCGGCGTTTCCTGAGGCCAGAGGCCAGAGCTGCTGTACCTGCTCAGCTGATTCCCTCTGTTGGCAAGGTCCATCTCCGGGAACAGAGATTGGCCTGTGCAGGGCCAGGCTTGGTGGCACTGGCTTTCTTTGAGGCAGGGTTTTCCTGTAGCTCCAGCCCACCTAGAACTATGTAGCCCAGGCTGGCCTGGAACTCATGGAAATCACCCTGCCCTGCCTCAATTCAGGAGCCTCCAGATCCAGAGGGCACACTGGCTTTCTTTTTTAAAAGTTGTTTACAGGCTGGTGTGGTGGTGCACGCCTTTAATCCTAGCACTTGGGAGGCAGAGACAGGCGGATCTCCGTGAGTTCCAGGCCAGCTGGGACTAAAGGGAGACCCTGTCTTAAGTTCAAGACCAGCCTGGTCTACAGAGTGAGCCCCTGGGCAGCTAGGACCAAAGGGGGATCCTGTCTCAAAAAGACCAAAAAAAAAAAAAGTTTACTTATTTTTGAGTGTTTTCCTGCATGGATGTAAGCACACTACTTGTGTTCAATGCCCATAAAAGCCCAAAAAGGATGAGGAGCATCGGATTCTTAAATAGTTGTTAGCCCCAACATGGGTGCTGGGAACTGAACCCCATCCTGTGCAAGAGCAGTGCTCTTAGTGGCTAGGCCATCTCCCAGCCCCAGTATTAGCTTTCTTCTTACCCCAAGGATGGGGGCGTCAGCACACATTCCACTGCCCCACTCCACTGTAATCCACAGACACACAACATGTTTCCAGGTTTTACTCTTTATAAAATCTGAACTGGCTGAGCTTCAGGGTACAGCAACAGCCCAAGGAAAGGTGAACTGTCTGCTGGTCCATGCCTCCCCAGGATGGGGAGAGAAGGTTGTTTGAAGCCAACACCTGTGTCCTCTCTGATCCCAGTGGGGGCTCAAGGCTCAAGCGGGGGAGGGGGATGGGCACAGAGAGCGGGAAGCTCCTGAGGCTCAGACACTGCCTGCTTCTCCTCCTCCCCACTGTGCTCCCTTTCCAGCAGAGCCTGGCAACCTGGCTGGCTGGGGCAGAACAAAGGCTCAGGAACAGTCGGAGGGAGGTGGATGGGAACAGAGCACCAAGGGGAAGGGGCCCTCGGCCCAAGGGAGGAGGGGCACGGCCTCCCCCCTACAACTCCCCACTGAATTCACAGCACAGAAAACACCTCTAGTCCAACAACTCCACGTGGAGGTATACTGAGTCCAGGGTCCAAAGGGGCAGGCAGGTGACAGGACAGGGGCAGTGAAGAGAAGAGCAGGCTCAGGAGAGGCGGCAGAAACTCCCTCCTATCCATGGGAGGACACAATGGGGCGGCTGATATTGCTGTTGGTGGTCATGGCATTGAGCTCCCACCTGGAGGCCAACAATAGACAGAAAAGACAGCAAAGTAATCCCCACTCCAGTCTGCAACTCCCAAGGCTCAGCCACCCACTGCGCCTCTTCCTTACAGGCCTTGTGGTTGAATAAGACTCCACCCACCACCAAATCCAACAACACCCACTCCTCCCCCTCCAAGTGGATATGGTGTTCCTGTTTATGTTTATACAAATATTCCTGAACCGAAGCACCTGGATTACATGTACCCAACTCAGTAAACACCCCAGCAAACCTTTCTGGTCTGCTCAAATCCAAGGAAGTGGTCCTTTCACCTCGTTCCCATCAGAACACCCATTCCTGCTATCAGGACAGGTCGCCTGTCCTCCCTAAGACATGTCCCATCCACCCTACCACATTAAGTTACTCTTTTTCAACAATTCTTTCATTCTGTAAATATTTACTAAGTACCCCTACCCCCTATGCATCAGTTGTATCTGTATGATCTCTGTCATCAAAATGGACACAAAGACCCTCAAGTAAGAGTTAAAATGAACTGGCTTGGGGCTGGAGAGATGGCCTAGTGGTTAAGAGCACCGACTGCTCTTGCAGAGGACCGGGGTTGGATCCCCAGCACCCACATGGTGGCTGAGAACCGTCTTTAACTCCAGTTCCAGGGGAATCCGACACCCTCTTCTGACCTCCGAGGCACTGCACGCATGGGTGCACAAACCTACATGCAGACAGTACATTCATATGCATACAAAAATAAATAAATAAAATTTAAAATAAAATAAAATGAACTGGCTTGAGGAGAGAGAACAGGCTCAGAATGACCAAGAAGGATAAAATGATATAAAAAGTAACCTTTGGTGTCTGACTTGAACTCAAGACTTGAATTCAAAGGCAAGGAACCAGGGCCTCCCTCAATTCTGGAACTAAAGTGGTCCACAATCTCCTAAACTTGTCTTTACTTTGCAGCGAGTCCTGAAATTTAATTACTTATTCTCAAGATCCTGACAGATACAAGGAAGCAGTGCTTCTGAGCACGGTTCAAAAAAACTCAGGGTTTTCCATACAATTTACCCTGCGGACATTTTGTTAAAAGATGGCTGTACTTTTTTTACCCCCCCTTCCATCATATTCCTCACAAAAATTACACCTCAAGCAAATGGCTGATTCCTGCATACTGAGATGAAGCTAACCAGGTCACACCTGTGCTGGCCACTCATCCCCAATAAATCCCTCCTCTGCAACCAACCTGCTTTACCTGATGTCATGGGGCAAACAGGACTGGTCCAAGTTATACTGAATCACAGCCAGTTTGCACAGAGTCTTCAGACTAGGGCCTTTAAGGGAAAAGTTAGAGGAGGTTAGGTCAGAGGAGAGCAACGGTCCCAGTCCCTCCCAGTTAGCACCACCCAGAGACAGGGAACCTGATGGCAGGAACATTTCAGAAATAAGTACTTACTAAAGTCCAAAATGTGTAAGTCAGAATGATCTATGAGGTCAAACTCATCCCCTAGGCCTTCCTCAGGAGATGGGCTGTAGGGATCACAAGAAAGATGAGGCAGAAGGCAATACGACCCACAAGGCCCTCTTGCTCAAATACTTCCCACTTTTCTGTTACAGATGTAGGCCCTTTTCTGAGCTCTCCCCTCCTCCTAACCTGGTACCCCCAAAGAGGACAATCTTGTCACCAACAATACAGCAACACTGGCGCCGGCGAGGACACGGCCCTTTCCCCTTTGGTTCAATCTTTTTCCAGGTAAAGGATGCTAAAGAGAAGTTTAAACAAGTTCAATACCCCCTGGTGTAGCTATCTTCAAACACACACACATCCCATCCCAGCCCTTCACTGATTTAGGATTATTCTTTTCCTTCAAATCCAACTGTTCCTTTATCCCTCCCCTAAATATGATGCTCTTTACCAGGGTTAAACTTCCAGAGGTCATGAAAGTGCCGGTTTAGCCTTGCATTATAGCCACCAAAGATGTACAGCTCCCCATTGTAGCCAACTGGAAGAATAAAAGAATGTCAAGGGGGGAAGGATAGGACAGGACAAGGAACGCCACAGAAAAACAGATACTTGGTGACTCAGCCCTGTATTACAGCCACCAAAGATGCACAACTATGAGACTGGAGGGATGGCTCATCAGTTAAGAGCACTGGCTGCTTTTGGAGAAGACCCAGGTTTGGTTCCCAGCACCTGCATGGCAGCTGATAACCATTCACAAGTCTAGTACCAGGGGATCTGACACTCTCTTCTGACGTCTGCAGGCACTGCACAACACAGGTGCACTTAACCACATGCAAGGAACACACTCATGCACATAAAATATGTTTTAAAAGATGTAGCTGGAAGGACATGTGGAACATGAGTCAGATAGAATGGGAACCCCACAAGAAAAGAATGGACATTTGGGGCTGGAGAGGCAGCCCAGCAGTTAAGAGTACTGGCTGCTCTTGTAGAGGACCTGAGTTTGGTTCCTAGCACCCATATGGCAGCTAACAACCATTCATAACTCAAGTTCCAGGGGATCCAACACCCTCTTCTCACTTCCACAGGCACTGCACAACATGGGTGCACTTACATACATGCAGGCAATGTGCTCATACACATAAAGTTAAACAACAGTAAAATAAAACAATGGACACTCACAGGCTGAGTGGCTCCTGCGCCCCTCAGGCAGCACAGGAGTGGGTGGACAATCAAGCCAGGCCTCAGTTCTGGTGTCAAAGACTCGAATTCGGTTGCAATAAATTTCATTGTTGGAATGAAACGGCCCAAAGCGGTCAGCACGGCCTCCAAAGACATACATTTGATTGCCCAGCATTGTGGCTGAGTGGAAGTCCCTCCAGCGTGCAGGGTTGCCCTGGCCAGAAGCAGAGAGACGGGGGAGTCAGCACGGACTTAGGGAGGAGAAGCTCATTGAGCTTCCTAGGATTTCTTCAGTGAAAGGGTAACAGGGGGATCTGGCAGAAAAAAGGGCAGACCTTAGTGCAAACAAGAGTCCATGTCATGGTGCTGGTATCCAACTTGTGAATGTCATTGGAAAAGCAGTCTGCCTGAGTGAAGAAAAGAAGGGGGAGGGGCTAGTGGTTACTCTTTGACCCTCTATCCTTCATGTCAAAACCTACAAGCTAGCCAAAGCCTCCTGTGCCACCATGCTGAATTCTCCTTCCTTTTTATCACTGACACACTCAAACTGTAGTTTCTTTTCACTTACCAGCTGCTCATAGCCCCCAAATATGTACATGATTTTCCCCAGGACACAAGCTGAATGGCCATCCCGGGCCCCAGGAACTGTTCCTGATACTCGGGGAGTAGACCACTTGTGAGAATCTAAAAGAGGAAAAAGAATGACCCAGGTCAGATGATGCACCCTCAACTCTGGCTCTCCTCTAACTCCCAGCAACCCCAACCCACAGCCTTTCCTAGCCCAAGGCATCATTTGAGACCCATACTCACTGACATCAAAGGCATAGAGTACATTGCAGGCCCCTTCAGTGTCGTTGCGCCCACCCCAAAGGAAGACAGTGTCATCGATGAGGACGGTAGAATGTCCATACCGCATGTAGGGTACAACAGGAGCCTGCCCTCGAACAGCAGGCCTCACTGGCGGCAGCTTTGTCCAACGCAAGGACACTGTGGGCAGACCTCTGCTCAGCTATGGGAATTTCCCTCCAGGCTATCTACTTCTTCCCAAACCAGATCTCCACTCCCCAATCTCCCGGCCACACCAGATGCCCACTCCCTCTTGTGACATACACTCAGGGAAGGTGAGACCACTGGCTTACCTGCATTGAAAATGTGCACATCTATCTGACGTAGTGTCTCGTAGTCTTCACCGGAGCAGTAACCCCCAAAGGAGTATACTCGGTGCCCAACAGCCACTGCAGCATGGTTCACCCTGCGTGGCCCGCCCTCCAGATGCACCGTCCACCGTAACATCCCCTGGGCCACGGGTTACAGGAACATGCCCCCCCGGCACGGCCTGCTGCCTCTGTTACCTGTACACAAGTCAGGGCCACAGGTTCTGCCCAGCTCACTGTGGCTGCCTAGGACCAGTCCTTGCCTCTAAGTATCCCCCTAGCAGCCCTCCCACTCCACCCCTCCACAGGGACACTAGTCACAGCTCAGGTGGCTGGCCATGCCCCAGAGGAGCTGCAGAGGTCAAGGAGTTAGGCCTTGCCCTGTGTTCTCCACAGTGAAGGGTGGGGCCACCTCAGTCAGCTTGCCAGCTCAGAATCTGGTGGTCATGGGTGCCCCCTGCTCATCCAAGCTCCAACCTGTCCCTGCCTTGGAACAAGCTGCAAGCCCCCTTCCCAGAGACTGGGTGAAGTCTTGCTCCTGGCTTTGTTCTGCTCACTGCCACCTCTCTAAGAATTTCCCTCCAACTCTTTAAAGGTAGAGAGCTCAAAATACTCACAGCTATTAATAGCCCAGCCAGCCCCGGACAGTCCATTGAAAGCTGGCATGGGTGCTTTAAAGCAAAAAAGCTTATAGGCTTTTAGAGCAGAACAGTGTCCCTACCTAGGACAGGGAACTCCATGTAACCATGGTTGATTAGCCCCTCAAAGGGAGTTCTTGTCAAGCTGATCTGTTGTCCCTGGGGTCACCCAGGGTGCCCACAGGCACGAGGAGTTCCTTTGACAGCTGTACCTCATATGCTGCCAGTACTAGAAACTTAAGCCAGAAAGGTATGTGTGTACTGGGGGTTGGGGGTAGGGAGAGGGCTCTTCTCTGGCCACTTCCCCAACCCTGCTATTGTGTTAGAGAACAAGCTATTTCCAGCAGCTCTTGCCCTCTTTGGGTCTCTTTGGAGCAGGGATGGGGTGGGAATGGGAATTTGACTGAATAAGAGGAAGGGGAGCAAAAATGCCCTTGGGGAGGTCAAGAGAAAGCCCCAAGTATGAGAGGTTCATGGAGCCTTAAGAAACAGCCTCCCAGCCGGGCGTGGTGGAGCATGCCTTTAATCCTAGTACTTGGGAGGCAGAGGCAGAGGCAGGTGGATCTTTGTGAGTTCAAGGCCAGCCTGGTCTACAGAGTGAGTTCCAGGACAGCTGGGACTACAGGGAGACCCTGTCTCGAAAAGACAAAAAGAAAGAAACAGCCTCCCAGCCTAGCGACAACAGGTACATTGAGGTACGTTTTCAGACAAATCCTCTTGCCACTGGCAATGCCTTTGGCAGAAGACACCTGCTAGGTCTGGGTGGATCATCTGCTCCCTGTTCAAAAAGTCATAGCAGAGAGAAGAAATAAGTAGAGGGAAAAAAAAAACAAAAACAACAACAACAAAAAAAACAAGTAAGAGAGGTCTCCTTTGCAGAGAGAGAGAATAGCTTGCCAGTCCTACCCATCCAACCTCCCCCAAACCATACTGTCTGCTTTAAATAGCAACCTCTGCCCAATCTGAAATAGCAGCAGACAAAAGTTACTCTCACTGCATTACTCCAGCTCCCAATTCAAAATAATCTTGGATCTGGCCTTGTAGGGGAGAGATGGAAAGGTTTAAGCATGTTAGTCCTATCGTCTTCCCTCACACCCTCTACCGTCCCTTCAAAGCAGGTCCAGGTAGAGTGAAAAATGCATATAGATGAGACAAGCAATTCCAGTGGGAGAATCTCATCTTCTTATTAAGCGTAGCTCAAGAAAAGCAGGGATTGAACGGTATCTCTGCATCTCTTCTGTCCCCCATCACTAGGCATTTTCAACCTTGCATTCCTTTAAGGTATAAACTCCCCCTCCTTTGTAACTGTCACTCTGCTCTTGCGGCCTTCTCTTCTGCATCTCCAGGGAGCTTTGCAGTTTTCTCGGTTTTTTGTTTTGTTTTGTTTCGTTTTTTCCTTCTCCCAGGACTCCAAGATTCAAATAGAACCCTCTGATTTTGCTACCTCCGTAATGGGAAGAAAGAAAAAAGGATTCTCTGCTCCCTTTCAGCCACGGATATCCCTGAGTCCGACTCCCATTTCTTCCACCTTTCTTAGCCTCCCCTCCCCCACAACCTCAGACACAGCCCCCTCCCCCTGCCATTATGCTCAGCTTCCTCATTCTCTTCCGAACCTAGTCTTCCAGTTTCTCTCGGCGCCTCCTCCAGCCACCAGGTCTCACCCATCCGACTCCAGACCCTTCTCCCTCAACCTTTCTCTGCCCATTAACAAATCCTCTATCCCAGCATCCCCCTACCTCCCTCCCCACCCCCACCTCATCATTCCCAAGCCCCTCCCCCACGAAGCCAGCGTAGGAATGGACGTCGCCAGCCCCTCCAAATTCTTCCTCATCCCTCAAACCATCCTAGGCTACCTGCCAGGCCGGGCCGGGGTGGGGCGGCGGGTCCTCGCGCTGCCAGCAGCCTAGAACCCGTTGCGCGCCAACCGATTCCTTCGTCCCCAACGAGATAAACACTGCCAGGACCCGTCCTTCCGGCGGGCAAAGGGACGCGCACGTGCAGTCGGAGCCCGGGGCCCGACGGCTTCTGGGACTTGTAGTCTACAAGTTTCTCAGGGCGGTGAGGGTAGGAGTGGGCGGGAGCTGGCCGAGAGGCTAATGCGCATGTGTCGAAATGCGTCAAGATCTGGGCGGGGCTCCTGGGTAATGTAGTTCTTTATGGTCCGGGCAGGGGATGGCGGAGGCGGGGCAAGAGCCGGACTCCTCGTCCCCGCTTGCGTCAGTCTTGAGCACGGGGCGGGGCTGGAGGCCTAGGAGCCCCAGCGCATCCTGCCCCACCGGAAGTGAAGGTGCGGGTCCGGCCGTGGGCTCAGAGAGGGTGAGGCGCGAGGAAACACCAACGCTGAGAATCAGCGGGGCCGGGTGGGGGACACCGCAGCTGGGGCCATTTGAGGGGCTCCCCTGGCCTGGAGGGCTTTTTGTCCGGCGGTACCGAGGGGGCCCTTAGTGGAGGGGATGAGGAGTGGGGACGCAGGTCTGGCGGAGTCTGTTGGACTACTGGGAGTTCCCAAGTTGGGCAGGGGCGTGGCGAGGGTTCGAGGCTCAGGAAAGGGTTTCCTGGAGGCCTCCAATCGGGAGTCTGGCTAGTGGGGTTCAGTATGAGGACCCCGACCTAAGATGGCGAGGCAGGAGAGTGAAGGGGAGGGGAGAACGATGCAGAGACAGTGGGGGCGAAACTGCAAACCCCAAATCGCTGGCTAAAAGGATGGAAGCCTGGTTCCATCCAATCTCTGCCCTGCGTTACTGTTCTTGCAGCCCCTGCCCGGATGGCAGCAGTCGTTCTAGGGGGAGAAACCATGGGGCCTGAGCGGATCTTCCCCAATCAGACTGAGGACCTGGGGCCACATCAGGGTCCTACGGAAGAAACCGGGGATTGGAGCAGTGAAGAACCTGAGGAAGAGCAGGAAGAAACAGGAGCAGGCCCGGCAGGGTACTCGTACCAGCCCCTCAACCAAGATCCTGAGCAAGAGGAGGTGGAACTGGCACCAGTGGGTGAGGGAGAGGATGTAGTAGCTGACATCCAGGATCGGATCCAGGTATGGTGGAGGGAATTGTTCCGCGGTGAAGCTGAACTTCTCAGAAGGCTAGCCTGGGAGTTACCCTCTCTCTGGTTCTGCAGGCCCTGGGGCTTCATTTGCCCGACCTGCCACTGGACAGTGAGGACGAAGAGGAGGAGGGAGCTGCAGCGCTGAGCAACCACAGTTCTATTCCCATGGACCCAGGTAAACAAAACGCCACCACCACCTTTCATTTGGGAATACTTATGAAGGAAATGGACTGGCTTGAGTCAGCAAGAAGTTACAGAGGACACCTTATTCCTAAAAAGGGGGTTAACTAAAATTTTGCAGCCTTCCAAGTCAGGGTGAAATGGTATTCAGCGAGAATTGGGATGGATGTTGGGGTTGGTGTTAACATGGGTTTGGTGACCCCATGAGTCAAAGGTTCTGGGTTAATTCAAGGGATGGGAGAGGTGCTGGTCCCCGTATCTCTATCCCCTAACTGGCCTCTGGCTACACTTTCAGAACATGTAGAGCTGGTGAAAAGGACCATGGCTGGAGTAAGCCTGCCTGCTCCAGGGGTTCCTGCCTGGGCTCGGGAGATATCGGATGCTCAATGGGAAGATGTGGTACAGAAAGCCCTCCAAGCCCGGCAGGCGTCTCCTGCCTGGAAGTGACCTGCCTTATCTCCCCTACGTTCCAAGCCAGAACCAGCACAGGACTGAACATACGCCTGGTTTTAACATCCATCACCATCTTCCGTGTCCCTTTTCACATCAAGGCAAATCAGATCTCTGAGAGACCCACTTTATTCAGTTCTGTACATATGGGGACATTGGCCCAAGCCTAACCCACCTTAGCATGTATCACTCTGTGGAGAATAAAGCACCCTATGTACACAGCCAAGAGCCGCACTGCCTGTGCCCCTGGAACCTGGTCCAGCCTTCCCCAGACCCCTGCCTCTCCATACGCCCAGAGGGTACTACTGGTAGGGGCCTGCCCAGAATCAGCACAAACAAGAAAATAAATAGGTGTCAGGAGAAGCCGTGCCTGAGGCATTGCTCCCTGATTCCTTCTTTAAAGCTTTGGGAACCAAGAGCATAAGAAAGCATCAGCCACAGGTGGTCCCTTCCATGTGTGTAATCCCGGGGCTGCTGCTCACCAATGAGGGGGCACAGAGAAAATGGATTCTTCACTCTTCCTACCCTGGTCCACTGGGCCCTATATTCATCTAGTGTCCATAATATATTTTCCTCCTGTTGACCTGTGTTATCTTGGCCAGGCAGGGGTTTGTAAAAAATAATACACCGCCTTCCATTTGCACAATGCTGGGGCTGGGGCCTATTTGTGCTGCTGGGTTGGCTTCCCTCCAGCTCCTGACTCCAGGGGCCTAACAGGGCTTGACAACTTTGGTGAGAATCTCTTACTGCTCCCCTCTGCAGGAGGAGGACAGACACCTAGAGTTCAGATGAGGATGGAGAGGAGAGGAGAGAGCATATGATTCCTGTGTGTATTTCTCAGAGCAACCTCAGGCAGCGGTGGGGCGAGGAGCAGGAGGGGGACGGCGTCCCCAGGAGTGCTCAGCCTGTCTGCTAGCCACAGGGAGGCATGAACACCCATTGGGAAGAAGGGGGAGCACACTGGGTGTCCCCTACTTCTAGTGCCTGCATCCTCTAGAGTAGCCAGAGAGGTGCTGCCTTGTCCCAAGTCAGCCAGTAAGGGAGCAGAGAGTGGAAGGCCAGGCCAAGGCCCGGGGCTGAATGGGTGTAGCCCCGTGGGAAGGTGAGGGGGTCAGAGAGCCTCTTGGCTGGCAGTTAGGAACTCCTCTGCCCGCTTGTGTGCCTCCAGTGCCTTGATGGTATACACGTCCTGAGGCAGCTCTGACTTCCTCCGAAGCAGCACTTTCTCTTTCTTGATGTCTTTTAGCATCTGTGTGTGGATAGGAAGAAGGTGAGGAATGGTGACCAGTTCCCAAGAAGTTCTGTTTCCATTTGGTTCTGCTGCTCTGATCTCTCCTTTCTGTCCCAAGCCCTGACCCTTAGCCCTGGCGCCCTCTCACCTGCACAGCCTCTGTCTCCACTGTCCTCTTCAGAAGCTGGATGTCCTCTGCTGTAGGGGTTTCTGTCTCCATAGAGTACACAGGAGGCAGTGGAGGAGGCGCTCGGAACATAGGGTACTGAGGAAAAAGGATGGATGAACGGAGAGCCACTTCAGAAACTTCCGGGCTGTGTGCCTCATTCTTCCTCCAGAATCTCTCCCCAACTATGGACGCCTCTCTCAGCTCAGAACAGTGGCCAAAACAAAACAACAGCAAAAAGAAAAAAAAAATCTCACCTGGGGATTAAGGCGGGCCAGCTCCTCAATCTTCTGCCACATCTCTTCTCTTTCCTTCATTCGAAACCGGCCCCTAAGGGAGGAGCCATAGGATTGGTTTTGGGCTTGAGGGGACTGAGCTGGAGGTAGAAGGTAAGTCTCCGAAGGGACACTCACTTTTTATTTCAAAAATTTTTGGACTTTTTTTTAACTTTATGAGTGCCTGAATGTATATAAGTACACCCTTGTTGTGCAGTGGCCATGGAGACCAGAAGAGGGCACCAGATCCCCTGGAACTGGAGTTAGAGATGGTTGTTAGCTGTCATGTGGGTACTGGGATTTGAACCTGGGTTCTCTGGAGGACAGCAGGTGCTCTTGACCACTGCACCATCTGTCAGCCCACATGTACTCACTTCTGCTTCTCTGCCTTGTACTGCTGTGTACAGTCATCAAATAGCTTCTGGTTCATTTCCATAAACAGCTTCAGAGCATTGTAGATGAGCCCGTGGATTGTCCTGCCACCCAGAGAAGGATAATGTGCAGAGAGCCTGACATTACTGCCAGGGACCTCAATTTGCTTGTTTCTAGGTATCTGCTGAAGGCCTTCACACTAACTGTTCCCCTTTCATAAACCTCTACACAGTAAAAGCAGGTAACACTGGCCAGATCACATGACTTGAGATGGGCATCTCATGGTCCCACCTGTGTTAACCTTCTTCGCCCCATGCTGGATGGTTTCCCAGGGACATGGTAGACTGTGTCTCCACCAGACTGAGCTTGTCTTCGGCAGGAAAGCCTTTTTAGTACTCAGATTTCTCCAGCCTAGACTGTCTCCAAGGCATGACCCACAGAAAGGCTGACTTGAAAAAGTGACGTGATGCTGGCTGCTGCTCTGCTCTTTGGTACTGCAGAGATGTGTCCGGGCAGCTTTTCTCTAGGGAATCCCCTGAGTCCTATTTACTAATATGCAGTGGGCACCGACTCTCATCCCTGGCTCTCGAGCTCTTTCCTCCCCACAACCAGAGCCACACCCCCCACAGCCCGTCCCAACCCCAGTGCCCTACTTGTTCCAGTGGCTTTTGGAGTTCCTGTAGAGTGCAGGGAACATGATGGGGAGGACTCGGGCAGCATTGTCACTGATCAGGCTCATGATGTATTCGTTGTTCCAGTAATAGAGGGCACGCTCTGCCACCTGGTAAGGGGAGGTGGGATTCAGCAGGGGCACTCAGCTTCAAGACCTGCTTCCCAAACCTAGACTGGGATATACTGAGTCTGGGTCTTGCCTGGAAATGAGGGCTGGAGACACACTTGGCAAGCTGGCGGAAGAGTGGTTCCATCACTTTGCTGAACTCGGAGGGCTCAATGACGTCCAGAATCTCCTCTAGCTCGTTCAGGAACATCACCTCCTTGGGGCTGTGGGTCTTAGGCCAAAACTTGAGAAGTCCCACAATTACCTGTGAAGGGGACGACATAAGGCTAAGATTCCTAACACTGCCCTGTTGCTGGGAGGCCTGTCACCCTCTCCCACCCAACTCTGACCCATAGGGCACCGTTTGGGTGCCCTCAGCGAACTGCTTTGTGTTTCTCTGGCTTGGATCTGTTTCCTGGGTATATTGGTCTTGCCTCCCTTGAGAGGAAACCACATCATTTGTCAGGCCTCTTGAGCACCCACTTATAGCATTGCTCAGTAGACTTGGGCAGGGGTATTGCTCAATGACAAAGCTCTTGCTGGGATGCACAAGGTCCCTAGGTTTGATGGCCAGGACCATAAAACAATAGAAAGAAAAATGAGTTCTAAGTCGGCAAGCAAGGCTGATAACAAAACGAGGTGGGCCCTGGAGCCCAGAAGTGAATTACCGGCTCAGTCAGACTGCTCTCCTTCTCCAGGAACTGTACCACGCAGTACGCCAACTGTAAAGGTTGAGACAGAAAATGACGTGCAGATCTCAGAAGGTCTCAGAATGGAAGAGCTATAAAGGATCTGTGGCTCCACTCCTCCCCACTCTACGCCGTCCCAATGCAAGCAGACTTTACCCTCCCCTCGTCTCTGTCGTTCAGGCTGGGATTGTCAAGAGGGAAGCAGCTCACCTGAGGGTGGTACACACTCAGTGACTTGACCTTGTGAAGCGGGAGCAGGACACGGATAAGAAACATCTTGTGCTCTTCCTTAAGGGGTAGGGCAAAGCCATTGATGATGCTAGGAATTAAGGAAGTGTTTAGGACCAGAAGCCAAGATCTAGGCTTAGTGTACCAACCATCCAAACTCCTGTAGGCACCTGTGCCCTTACCCCACCTCTCACCTGCCCAGGATCTCCAGGAGCTCGGCAATCCCATTGTGATGTTCTGTCTCATAAATGAACCTAAAGAAAGACGTCTCCTGTCACTACCTCTCCGGCATTTTGCACTGCCCTGCCTCCCCTCTCCTATCCCACTGCAGCAGGGGCATATTGTGCTCCCAAGCCTGGGCCCATCGCCTCACCTGTAGAAGATGTGGTTGATCTGCCTACGGATATAAGCCCGGAGCCCCAAAAACTTGCCATAGATGCGATGCAAGATGGTCTTGAGAAAATCCCGCTCTCGAGGGTCCTCACTGTCAAATAGGTCCAGGAGCTGGAAGGGAGAAGGTAGGAGAGACAGAGTGGGGCAGCAGCTAGATGGGATGGAGCCCCAAGCCTCTGCGCAGTGACGGCAGGCCTCGGGAGTTATGCTGCTCTGTCCAGAGTGGTATCTGAGTGTGCATGTTTGTACCCCTGGGTGGAGAGAGGCACACTGTTGGAAGTTTCTTAGGTTAGAGCCGGCTTTTTTTTTTTTTGAACCCCCCCCCCCCATAGCCATGGGATCCTTGTACCAGACTCAGCTGAAAACCCAATGTATTCAAAAGCAGGCAGGCCATGGGTGGGAATGTGTGGCTGGACATTGTGGGAAGAAAAGGAACCTCATACTCACAGCAAGTACAAACTTCTGGTCGATATACTTCTTGGCTATGTTTGGCTGGAAATCTGGAGACTCCAAGAAACGTAAAAAAAATTCATATACGAGCTGTGGAGGAAAAGGAATATCCACTGAGCTATGCCCCAAGGACTGCGAGATGCCCTCTTGCTGTAGGCCCAAGTGTCCTGCTTCCTGCAGGCAGGGCTAACCTGCCCCCTGGCCCTGGTACCTGGAGATGTGGCCAGGCAGCTTCCAAGGTAGGCTCATCTTCCTCAGGGTCAAACTCTGCTCCTGTGGGATTCGATGAAGGTGGCAGCGTGCGGAAGAGATTCACTGAAAACTGAGGGGTGGGCTCAGCTTAGAGCACTGTCCCAGCTTCACACACATCCCTTATCCCTGCCCCTTGTGTCCTTTCCCTGTGCCCACCATGGTGACAGCCTCAGGGTAGATGGCCTCAGTGACAACATCACGGCTGTGGGTGATGTACTCCACCATCTCGTTGAGTCCTGCCCGCTTCACCTCTTTGAATTTGAGGTCACTGAGTGGGTCTGACACGAAGTCAAACAGGACGCAGCACTGGCGTAGCTTCTGGATAAACAGCTCCTCCCGCTCCTGGGTTGGCGAATCTGTGGGGGGTCTCAGCATTCAAGCATCCTCCCCCACCCAGCATGCCATGTCCCATCTGCCCTGGCAGGGGCTTCCCTTCCTTACTGTTCTGCTCACTAGCACCCGTCACAGTTGAACTCCCCCTGAATTCTCTAGAATTCCTTTCTCCCAACTCAATGCCCATGCTCTAAGCCCAGGCCCTAACCCCACCCCACCACCATCTGTGAGTACCTTTCAAGGCAGGAAGCTTTTGTAGCTCCCGGTTCTTGCTGAGGTTGAAGCGGGAGGAGCTTTGCCTTCGCTCCTTCTTGACAATCTGGGGCCCACCTGAGTACTTGATTTTGCTGAGCTGTGTGGGAGGTGGTGTGCTGTTGCTGGGACGCTTGTTGGATGATGGTGGCTGAGACTGAGGCTGGGGCTGAGGCTGGGGCTGGGCCTAGGCAAGTAAGTAATCTGTTGAAGCCAGCTGTGCAAGAGATACCCTCCACCCTGGCCTTGCTCATCTGCCAACCCCAGTCTGTTCATGCTTATATAGGTGGCAGGTGGTCCCTGACCAGGAAGAGGTAGGCCACAAAGGTAACTGTGGTTACAACCTAGAACTTAGTGGCCAAAAGGCCTATCTTCCAAAGTGGTGCTCACAACTTGAACATTAAATGTTCATTCTAGTTCATGAGCAGGCAAAACCAACTGTGCTGATGAAAATCAGCACAGCGGTTGTTGGGAAGATCTAGCTTAGTGGTAGAGTACGTGTCTAGCATGTGCAAGGTTGAATTCAATCCTCAGTGTGCTCCCCACCTCACAACAGTCAGCTTTCCAGGCCTCAGTGTAAGAATTAACAGAAGAGGCATGAGGGATCTTCTGAGAAATGGAGAATTCTACCTGGTGAGATTAGGGAGGTAGTACAGTGTGCACCACGTAGGGACAGCCTGACAATTCACTGAACATGTGACATCCTTTGATTAGAAGATAAAAGACGGGCTGGAGAGATGGCTCAGTGGTTAAGAGTACTTGCTACTCTTGCAGAGGACCTGGGTTCGGTTCTCATCACCCACACTGGGCAGATCACAACTGTCTGTAGCTCCAATTCCAGGGGATCCAACAGCCTCACCCAGCATCCACTGGCACCAAGTAGTCACATATATTATGCAGGCAAAACACTCATACATAAAAGATAAAAATAACTCTTTTGAAAAAAGCAAAGGGGGCTGGGTGTGGTGGCACACACCTTTACTCCCAGCACTCAGGAGGCAGAGGCAGGCAGGTCTCTGTGAGTTCCAGGACAGCTGGGGCTATGCGGAGACCCTGTCTCAAAAAGGACAAAAAAAAAAAAAAAAAAAAAAAGAAAAAGAAGTAAAGAAAATTTCATTCTTAGCAGTTTACTACAAATTTAGCATAGTAAATATCCTAAATTTAGGGGCTGGAGAAATGGCTCAGCAGTAAAGAGCACTGGTTGCTCCTTGCACAGGACAAGGGTTTGGGTCTCAGTACCTACAACCATCTGTAACTCCAGGTCCAGGGGATCTGGCACCCTCATCTGCCCCTGTGAGTTCCTCACCCATGTAGTGCATATACAGACAGGAACACACACAAACACATAAAAATTAATGTTAAAAAATGAGAGGGCTGGAGAGATAGCTCAAAGGCTAGGAGCACTGGCTGCTCTTCCAGAGGACTTCCAGAGGAGCTCGGTTCTCAGAACCCACACTAGGTGGCTCACAACTACTCGTAACTTTAGCTCAAGAGGATCTAAACATAATCTGGACTCCATAGACACCCGCACACATGTGGCATACATTCACACACACATAAAATTTAAAAATCACTATCAAAAAACAAAAACAAAAAACAACAACGAACATTCACTGTACCGGCACTAGGAGCCAGAGGCAGACGGATCTCTGTGAGTTCAAGGCCAGCCTGGTCTACAGAGTGAGAGTGAGTTCCAGCCAGTGGGGAGTATAGGGAGAAGGAGAAAAAAAAAAAAGATAACATAAATAAAATGATGAAACTACATTAGTAGGGCCGGAGAGATCGCCTAGTGGTTAGAGCACCGATGCTCTGCAGAGGACCCGGGTTTGATGCCCCAGCACCCAAATGTGGGGCTAAGAACTGTCTGTAAGTCCAATTTCCAGGAGAACTCCAGTTTCCAGGGGAATCCGAGACCCTCTCTGACACTCCGCAGCATTGCATGACAACCCAGTGCGACAAACTTGAATGCAAACAGTAACATTAAAAAACAAAAAAAAAATAAAAAAAAAAAAAAAAAAAAAAAAAAACTAAAAAAAAAAAAATTTAAAAAAAAAGAAAAAAAAAAAAAAAAAAACGAAAATACATTAAAAAGCAAATTGAATTTAAAAAGGCTCTGGGCTGAGGTATTGCAGTGGAGGAGTATATGTATGCTATAATCAGAGACTAGGTTTATCCCCAACAACAAAAAAGACAATCAGGGACGGGAGAGATAGCCTAGCGTAAGAGCACCGACGCTCTGCAGAGGACCCGGGTTCGATCCCCAGCACCCACATGGCGGCTAACAACCGTCTGTAATTCCAATTCCAGAGAACTCCAGTTCAGGGCACGCCGAGACTGGCTCTTCTGACCTCCGCGGCAGATCAACGACACGGGTGCACGACGACCTGCATGCAACAAGTACAGTACATACACATACAAAGATAATAATATCAAAAAAAAAAAAAATCTAAGTTTAATCCTTAAAAAAAAAAAAAAAAAGGCAAATCAAATTCTAAAGCTCACGCCGGAAGTAGTGGTGCACCGCCTTTAATCCCAGCATCAGGAGGCAGAGGCAGCAGATTAGACGGTGAGTTCGGGAACAGCCTGGTCACATAGTGAGCTCCAGGCCAGCCTTGGGGACGAAAGGGAGAAAAAAGACCAAAAAAAAAACAACCCCAACAAAAAAAAAAACTAGCGGGGGTGGGGGTGGGGTGGGTGAACTAGATGCCTTTAATCCTAGCACTCAGGAGCAGAGGCAGGAGGATCTCTTGTGAGTTCAAGGCCAGCCGGGTCTACAGAGTGAGTTACCAGACAGCTGGGGCTGATAGGGAGACCCTGTCTAGAAAAGACAAAAAGGCGGCTGGAGAGATGGCCTACGGTTAAGAGTGGCCGACCAGCATCTTGCATGAGGACCCGGGTTCGATACCCCAGCACCCACATGCGGCCGAAAACTGCTCGGAAACTCCAATTCCAGGAGAAACGTCCAGTTTCCAGGGGAATCCGAAGAACCCTCTTCGACCTCGCGGCATTGGGCACGTACACGGGGTGCAAACAGACCGGCATGGCCAGACAGTAACATTCCAGACACATACAGAAAGTAAATAAAAAAAAGTAAAAAAAAAATAATAAAGATAGTTAAAAAAAAAAAAAAAGTAGTGAAAGTGAAAGAATCAACAGTTCCAGACCAGCCTGGACTGCATAGCAAGACCCTGTCTCAAAAAGAGAGAGGAGAGGAGAGGAGAGAGACAAACACTAACCTGAGCAAGTTTGACCAGGGCACACCAATAATCCAGCTATTCAGGGGGCTGAATATGAGGAGGAAGCCTTGACTCAAAGTTAAAAAGGGGTAGGGGCACAGTTCAGTGGGGGACTATTTCAACAGCTCTAAGTTCAATCCCCAGTACAGCAAAAATAAACAAATAACTAAATATAAATAAAAAATAAGAGGCTGGAGAAATGGCTCAGTGGTTAAGAGCACTGGCTGCTCTTGTAGAGGATCTGGGTTCAAGTCCCAATATCCACACGGTAGCTAACAGCCACGTGTAACTCCAGTTCTGGGGGAATCCAACACCCTCTCTGTATTTACATACATACAGGCAATACATTCAAACACACAAAAATAATAAAATATTTTATAAAATAAAAAAGATGGTTAAACTTTTGACCTATCTGGAAACAGAGGATGAAAAATAGATAGATTGGGGCTGGAGAGAAGGCCTAGTGGTTAGGAGTGCCAACTGCTCTTGCAAAGGACCCGGGTTTGATCCCCAGCACCCACATGGTGGCTGAGAACCGTCTGTAACTCCAGTTCCAGAGGAATCCAACGCCCTCTTCTTACCTCCATGGCATTGCATGACATGGGTGCACAAACCTACATGCAGACAGTACACTCATACACATAAAAATAAAATAAAATAAAAAAGAAAAACAGATAGATTATGGTTCAGGCAGGCCTGGGGGTCCAGCATGACTCATTACTACTTTGGACATCTCACTCCAGTCTCAACTAGATAACTGATTTGATTGGAGGGTATCTGACTAGGAGAACACACAAAGAGGGGCAGGAGCAGTTACCATATATATACATCCGATTGTGACCAGCATTGAGCCAGTGTGATTTTAGGTGCCCTGGACTCTGAGGCCTCCTTCTACATATGGGTAACAAGTTACACCTTGGGAGCAGACAGAGGAAAGAAGGTTGGTGTACAAATAGAAGCTCCCTGCCTTGGGCCTCCCACTTCACTGCTTTTGGAACAACCAAACCCTTATCTGTGGAGCTTAATGCTACAGAGCACACTAATATTAAGCTAAGCTTATTGCCTCGTTCTTATTGATCCCAGCAAGGAGGCTGAGGCAGGAGAATGGCCATGAGCTCCAGGCCAGGCTGGCCTAGAGTGAGACCTGTCTCAAAAAAAAGACAAAAAGCAGATGGGTGTGGTGGCGCACGCCTTTAATCCCAGCACTCAGGAGGCAGGGGCAGGCAGATCTCTGTGAGTTCAAGGCCAGCCTGGTCTACAGAGCAAGTTCCAGGACAGCTGGGGCTACAGGGAAACCCTGTCTCAAAAAGAAAAAAAAAAAAAAAAAAAAGACAA